>ML427612.1:259-22376 GCA_005239525.1 Nicotiana knightiana
GTCATCAATAAAAACAATCACGAAGGAGTCAAGAAATTGTTTGAAAACCCGATTCATAAGATCCATGAAAGCCGCTGGAGCATTGGTCAGTCCAAAGGACATTACCAAAAATTCAAAATGGCCATAACGAGTTCTGAAGGCGGTCTTAGGAATATCATGCTCTCTGATCTTCAACTGGTGATACCCCGACCATAAATTATTTTTGGAGAAAAACCTCGCACCCTGCAATTGGTCGAACAAATCATCTATCCGAGGCAATGGATACTTGTTTTTGATAGTGACTTTGTTGAGCTGCCGATAATCAATACACATCCAAAGCGACCCATCCTTCCTCCTGATGAAAAGAACCGGAGCGCCCCACGGCGAGACACTCGGCCGAACGAACCCCTTCTCTAATAAGTCTTTCAACTTCTCCTTTAACTCCCTCAACTCTGTTGGCGCCATTTTGTATGGTGGAATAGATAGTGGATGCGTATCTGGCAATACATCAATCCCGAAATCGATCTCTCTATCTGGTAAAATCCCTGGAAGCTCTCCCGGAAAAACTTCAAGAAACTCATTCACGACTAGGACGGACTCGAGGGCAAACACTTCTGAAGTGGTGTCCGCAACCCGGACCAAATGATAAATACACCCCTTTTTAATCATCTTTGAGGCCTTAAGGTAGGAAATAAACCTACCCTTTGGCACCACACCATTCCCTTTCCACTCAATAACTGACTCATTAGGAAACTCTAGCCTCATAATTCTGGTTCGGCAGTCGAGTTTAGCAAAGCACGAGTAAAGCCAATCCATCCCCATGATAACATAGAAATCTACCATCCCTAGTTCGATGAGATCGGACGTATATCTTGACCACACACCGTGACAACACAATTCCTATAGACTCGTGCGACTATAATGGAATCACCAACCGGAGTCGACACAAAGAACGGCTCATGAAGCTGTTCGGGTTCTATCCCAAAACTTGAAGCAATAAATGGGGTAACATAGGACAAGGAGGACCCCGATCAATAAGAGCATAACAATCAAGGGCTTGAACAACCAGAATACCTGTAACAACATCTGGAGAAGCCTCCACACTCTGGCGACCACTCAAAGTATAAAACCGGATGGGTCCACCTCTACCACGAGCTCCACCTCTAACTGCACCACACCCTGCTGGAGCTGGAGGACGTACTGAAGATGCTGCGACTGAAGAACCGGACAACTGAGCAAAAATACTACCCATGCCCTGACTGGGTGCACGACAATCCCGTCGAATATGACCTCTCACCCCACACCCGTAGCATACTGGGATATCTAGGTAACAAGGCTCAGTATGGAACCTCCCACACTTAGGGCACAGAGCCCTCCTCTGCTGCTGGAACCTCCCTCTTGGACGACCAGACTGATGGGGTCTCCTACTGTCTGATCCTGGTCCCGAGCGACTGCTCTACTGATAACAGTTCACTGATGGCGGTGCACTGGATGAGGACTGAGCATAAGACTGGGATGGCCTTGATGGTCCTCCCCCATGAACTGGTCTCCCTCCTCCAACTGAACTCCCCGAGTGGCTCGCTGACCGGGCCCTACTGATACTCTCCCTCTCCGACCTTATCATTAATTTTCTAGCCTGCGTAGCTTGGGCGAGTCCCACTATCTTACCATAATTCATGTCTGGTGCAAGGCAGCTGTAGCAGCTTCATTCACAACCAGGGGACTGAGGCCCTGAACAAACCGTCGAACTCTGGCATCCATAGTCGATACCAACTGAGGAGCGTACTTAGACAACCTCACGAACTCCATGTGATACTCCCACACCCTCATGTTACCTTGCTTGAGAACCTCAAACTCCATAGCACGGGTTGCCATAGTCTCGGCAGGCAAGAAGTGATCCATGAAAGCATCAACGAACTCATCCCATCTCGCCGTAGGACTTCCCTTCCCACGGGAATCCTCCCACATCTCGAACTAGGAATACGCTGATCCCCTCAACCTGTAAGATGCTAACTCAACCCCCTCTGTCTCTGTAGCCGTCATAACCCGAAGCGTCTTGTACATTTCATCTAGAAAGTCCTGCGGATCGGTCTCTGGATCAATACCTGAGAGCTCTGGAGGGGCCAACCACAGAAACTGGTTGACTCTGGAACCGGCGGAATCTCCCTGTCCGCTAGAGGATGCAGAGGCAGCATGATATCTTTGAGCCTGAGCGGCCACTAACTGGGTCAACATATGAATAGCTCCCCTGAGGTCCCCATCGGAAGTACCGGGACCTGAAGATTGAACCGAAGAAGGATCAGGGGTTGTAGCACCCCCCGCCGCAACAGGAATAGGAACACTCTGATCTGGAATAGAAATTCCAGATGGGTTCAAGGTCGGGGATTCGCTCTCACCCGCACCATCGGGTACAGAATTTACTGCCACACTTGGGGCGGCATTGGCCTCTAGGCCGAGTCGAGCTCTCTTATTTGGTGCCATCACTGAAAATTTTGGAACAGAACATGAGTTAGACAAGAACATTCTCACTTTCCACTTCACCGCACGATATAGAATAACAATGAAAGGGTGTTTCCTAAATTTCCATGTAGCCCCCTAATTATAGATGTGGTCGACAACACATCGATAAGAAGGGCTCTACTAGACACGGCTCCGAGACATCCTAGGACACTTTTAAAACCTTAGGCTCTGATACCAAGTTTGTCACGCCCCAAAATCGAAGGACGCAACCGGCACTCAACCGGGTGATCCCAGTCAAGCGAACTTGATTTTCCTTTCCTACCCGACATGGTTATAGCATACATTATTTATGTGAAACAGTGAGATAAGCTTAAAAGTGTGTGAGTACCACAAAAAGTCCAATTTCTCCTCATGTTACATTATTATACTAGATTTCCCAAAACATACATAATAGATACAACACTTCCCAATACGGACCACGATTATCAACAAATACAACCACTGCCCAAAATATACATATACACCCACATAGTGTCTACGGAGCCTCTAAGAGTGCTGGGAGTTTACAATACTTGCCGGTAACAAGGCCCTGACTATACCTTACAATACATAATATACTCAAAAGGAGATAGCAGGAACTACACATGGCCCCGAGAGGAAGTGGGGCTCACCAGTACAGCTGAAATAGGATGAGGAGAAAACACCACTAACGGCGAGATGAGATACCTGCTATGGACCCACCTACATCCATATAAAAGATGTAGTGCCCCCAGAAAAAAGGGACGTTAGTACTGTGGAATAGTACTAGTATGTATAAACAAACTTTATCCCAAGTACAATCAAACAGTACACAATTAAGAGACAGTAATAGAACCAATTAATCAATGCACGTGGAAAGAAACAACCATTATCAAACAAGTTTCACAATCTCTCCTTTTTCCCTTTTCAACATCATCATATTCAGGAGTTCATAGATTTTCATTTTAGTAGTGATAATGATCAAATTCCATCCTTATTTCCTCGGCCACCCTTATTACCTCACGCCTCATGAAGCTTATTACTTTGTGTTGCGGTGCACAAACCGATCCCACCTGACAATCATATTTCATAACAGCAACCACAAATAATTACATCAGAAGAATTATCCTTTCAAGGAATACAAGTTCATATAAACGGCTCATTTATTTGGGCCCAAGGCCCCATAACATCTATCAAGTAGAAATTCCATGAAAACAGTGTTTCCACATTCGCTCAATTCAGTTACGTTGTTTCACAATACTCTTTTCATTACTTTCCACATATGGCTTTCAACTATTTTACACATTCCCACATTTGAGCACATTATAAATCTTCCATTCATTGCCCATCAAGCACCTTTTACAACTTCATACAACACAGTAGCATGACAATCAACCAGGAAGAATCAAAGAATAAAGTCTCACGTCTTAGCACGTCTGAACAGTCAATTCACACATTTCCAAACAAGGTACACATACCATATATTCGAACCCAAAAAGGATTCTACGAAGGTTAAATTTAGCCATACATACCTCGAATCAGGATCTTTCCTTAATTTCTATCTCAAATCACCGGACCTTCTAGCACGTTCGATCTAATTCACAATGCGGCACATTTAAACTTAGAATTAGTCATGAACATGTCTTGAACTCATTTGAGCTTTCTATCAAACACTAGGTGTTCCTTTAGATTAAATAACCCCGTTTTAGTGAAAGGTTACTCCAACCTACTTTCCTTTAATAGATTAAGATAAATTAGGTACATGGATGCAAGATTCTTAATCCCATCTCTATGACCTATCCTACCCATGTTTCATTTTAACAAAAATCTAGAAATTAGGGTTAATGGGGTAGAAGCTTACCTCTTAGAGTGAAGAAATTTGTGTCCTACTTGATTAGTTCCAAGCTTGAGTGATGAAGGAAGACCAATTTTATGAAGTTGGGACTTTATCTGTCTAGAACCACTCTTTCCTCTCTCTAATCTATCAGAAAAATGGCTAAAAATAAAGGGGAGGGGTATTTTAATGAACTGGGGTCGATTTTTAAAAATTAGGAAAAACAGGGGCCCGACACAAGAATGCGGTCAGGAATGCGATCGCATTCCTGATATGCGATTCGCATAATCGACCGCATATTGGCCCTCAAGATGGGCAAAAATCCAAAACACACTGCCCAGGTATGCGACCATTGTGCAGTCCACATACACGTTATGCGATCGCATAATGCGTCGCATAACACCTACTTTCTGGAAAATTTTATTCTTTAAGTCTCGGGGTACTTTTTATTCAATTTAGGTCCGTTTAAGGGATTTCACAGTAAAAACAACACGGTGACACTATTCGACACTTTTTCAACCAAGGAATTTTACGGGTCTTTACACGAGCATCGCAGCAGTGTGCAGGTAGGGGAACAACCCATCCATCCACTACTTCAGCCGTCGTATCTTCAACACACACTCCAGCTCGAGGCTCCCCAGCACCAGCATGGCGTAGTGCAGCTAGGGGTGGTGCTCAGAGCTTCGGGGCACCCAGTCGGTTTAATGCTATGAGCAACCGATAGAGCGTAGAGGCTTCCCAGATGTTGTCACAAGTATATTGACTGTTCAATCTCATGACGTGTATGCCCTTATTTATCCCAAATCTTCTTTATCCTATGTTACCTCTTATGTTTCTCCAAGCTTTGGGATAGAACCAAAACAATTTCATGAGCTGTTCTCCGCATCTACTCAGGTTGGCGAGTCTATTACGGCCGCGCGAGTCTATAGAGATTGTGTTGTCACTGTGCGTGGTCGGGATACCATGGCCGATCTTATTGAACTGGGATAATTGATTTCGATGTAATAATGGGAATGGATTGGCTTTATTCATGCTTTGCCAAACTCGACTGCCGAACCAGAATTTTGAGGCGTGAGTTTCCTAACGAGCCAACTATTGGGTGGCAAGGGAATAATGTTATGCCGAGAGGTAGGTTTATTTCCTACCTTAAGGCCACAAAGATGATCATAAAAGAGTGTATTTATCGTTTGTTCTGAGTTGCGGACACCACCACTGAGGTTCCTGCTCTTGAATCTGTGCCAATTGTGAATGAGTTCCTTGATGTATTTCTGGATGAGCTCCCTGGGATCCCTCCAGACAGGGAAATTGGTTTTGGGATCGATGTAATGCCGGGCATGCAAGCGATATCTATTCCATCCTAAAGAATGGTGCCGACGGAATTGAAGGAGCTAAAGAGCAACTGAAAGATTTTCTAGAAAAGAGTTTCATCCGACCAAGTGTGTCGCCTTGGGGCACACCAACTCTCTTCGTCAGGAAGAAGATGGGAAGATCCAAATGTGTATTGACTACCGACAACTCAACAAAGTCAAAATAAAAAACAAATACACATTGCCTCAGATAGATGATTTGTTCGATCAATTGCAAGGTGCTAGGTTCTTCTCCAAAATTGATTTGCGGTCCGGGTATCATCAATTGAAGATAAGGGAGTAGGATATTCTTAAAACAGCTTTCATAACTCGATATGGACACTTTGAATTTCTGGTGATGTCCTTTAGGCTAACCTATCACGCAGCAACTTTCATGGACCTTATGAATCGAGTCTTCAAGCCATTTCTTGACTCATTTGTGATAGTGTTAATTGAAGACATCTTTGTATATTCACGAAGTCGAGAAGATCACGCTAATCACTGCAGGGTAATTCTGCAGACTCTTCATCAGCACCAATTGTGTGCAAAATTCTCAAAATGTGAATTTGGCTTGAATCTGTTACCTTTTTGGGTCATGTTGTCTCCAGAGAAGGGATCAAGGTTGACCCCCATAAGATCGCAGCGGTAAAGGATTGGCATAGACCTACAACCTCGACAGAAATTCGCAGTTCTTGGGTTTAGCCGGATATTATAGGAGGTTTGTGGAAGGATTTTCTACTCTCGCCTCCCCATTGACTAAAATGATGCAGAAAGCGGTCAAGTTCCAGTGGTCTGATGCTTGTGAAAGGAGTTTCCAGGAATTGAAATCAAGATTTGCTTTGGCGCCGATGTTAACCCTGCCAGAGGGCACAGAGGGGTTTGTGGTATATTGCGATGCTTCACGGATTGGTCTTGGGTGTATGTTGATGCAAAATGGTAAGGTTATAGCATATGCTTCAACGCAACTTAAGAATCACGAAAAGAACTATCCCACTCATGATTTGGATCTAACAGAAGTTGTTTTTGCATTAAAAATTTGGCGGCATTATCTGTATGGGGTCCACATGGATGTATTCACAGACTATAAGAGTCTTCAATATATTTTTAAACAGAAGTAATTGAACTTGAGGAAAAGAGGGTGGATTAAGTTGCTCAAAGATTATGACATTGACATTTTGTATCACCTAGGGAAAGCTAATGTGGTGGCGGATTCTCTTAGTAAAAAATCTATAGGTAGTTTGGCCTACTTAAAAACATGTTAGAGACCCTTGGCTCGGGAAGTTCGCTAGTTGGCTAGTTTGGGAATTCATCTTGCAGAATCTAACGAGGGAGGATTCATGGTGTAGAATAGGGCAAAATCATCGCTTGTGGCAGAAGTCAATGAAAAGCAATACAATGGTCCAACGTTGGTACAACTGAATGAAGGGATTCATAAACATAAGACTACAACTTTTTCTCTTAGAATGGGTGACGGTACCTTACGGTGCCAAGGGCGGTTATGTGTTCCGAACTTCGATGGCCTTCGAGAAAGGATCATGGCAGAAGCTCACAATTCTAGATATTTCGTGCACCCAGGTTCTACGAAGATTTATCATGACCTCAAGGATGTTTACTAGTGGAATGGCATGAAGAGGAATGTGGCAGACTTTGTGGCAAAATGTCCAAACTGTCAGCAAGTGAAGGCCGAACATCAAAGACCCGGTAGGTTGGCACAACTCATAAAATTCCGATGTGGAAATAGGAAATGATTAATATGGATTTTGTGGTAGGATTATCCCATAATCCGTGCAAGTTTGACTCAATTTGGGTGATCGTGGATCGACTCACAAAATCAGCACACTTCTTGCCGGTTAAATCCACCGACACTGCGGAACAGTATGCTCAGTTGTATATCAAGGAAATAGTCAGGCTCCATGGCACTCCAGTTTCCATTAGCAAGGTTTGGGAACGCAGGTAAATCTCAGCACGACTTTCCACCAGTAGACTGACATTCAAGTGGAGCGGACTATTCAAACGCCCAATGACATGTTGCGTGCTTGTGTGATTGACTTCCAAGGTAGCTGGGATGATCATTTACCTCTTATGGAATTTGATTATAACAATAACTTTCATTCCAGTATTCAGATGGCGCCGTTTGAGGCCTTGTATGGTAGAAAATATAGGTCGCCGATTGGGTTGTTCGAGGTTGGGGAAGCTGAACTAATAGGACCAGATCTCGTTCATCAAGCTATGGAGAAGGTTAAAATCATAAAAGAGCGGTTGAAAACAGCTCAGAGTCGTCAGAAATCCTATTCAGATATTCATCATAGAGATTTGGAGTTCAAGGAAGGTGACTGGGTGTTCATAAAGGTATCTCCTATGAAGGGGATCATGCGGTTTGGAAAGAAAGGGAAGTTAACTCCAAGGTATGTCGGGCCCTATCAACTCACTCAAAGGATAGGCCAGATAGCGTACAAGCTTGAGTTACCACCTAAAATGTCATTGGTGCACCCGGTATTTCATGTGTCCATGCTAAAGAAGGTAGTGGGAGACCCGTCTACCATTGTGTCGGTTGAGGCCATTGAGGTTAACGAAGAGTTGTCCTATGAAGAAATTCCAGTTTCTATTCTTGATAGACAGGTCTGGAAGTTGAGAAACAACGAAATTTCATCCGTAAAAGTATTATGGAGAAGCCAACGAGTTGAAGAAGCTACTTGGGAAGCCGAGAGTGAAATGAAAAATAAGTACCCTCATTTGTTTGAATAGCCATGTAATAGCTCTATAGAGTTGTTCCCCAAAGTATTTGTATTACTTGATGAGACTAATATGAGGAAAATTCATTTCTAGCCCTCTGTCCCTTATAATGCCTCAATTGTGTTGTCTTGTGTCTTGTGGTATTATTTGGTCATATGGGTGCCGTTAAATTGTGTTTCGAGGGATCTATGACAGGTGGATAGGTCTAATTTCAGAGGAGACTCTGGCAAAATTTTTAGAAAATTTGAAAGTTAGGCAAATTTGGGGCTGTGGTATGGGGTAATACTGAACCTAAGTGACCCTTGATCATCATTCGACGACGAATGATCTTAAGTGGGGAGGATATAAGGAACTGTAAAATTTTTAACCAAAAAGACGCCCAGTTAGATCGCCTCATTGTTTTTGTTGTAGAAGCTCGTCGCGGTTCGGACTTTTTGGATTGATCAGTACCCTACGGACATAGAGGAATTTTTTTTTTCAAAAGTGTGTAAATTTGCGGTCTATTATGCGGTCGTATAACAAATCTGCGGACTGCATAATGGCCTCAGAGTGAATCAGAGGACTAGCCTATGTTGAGGCCAAATATGCGGCCAATTATGTGATTGCATAATCAATATGCAGGTCGCATATTGGTCGCGGATCTGCCATGAGAGCTTTGCCAAAGGAGTTGTGCGACGCATTATGCGACAACATAATTGTTATGCCTTATGCGACCGCATAACTGTTATGCGAGCCGCATAATGGCTGCATACTCAATCACTGGTCCACCCGACTGAGGCCACTTTTGCGGCAGGTTTGTGGACCACATTTCCATTCTGCGGTTGCATATGCGACCACATAACCGTGTCGGGGCACCCTTTTTTCTTTATTTTTGACCCGACCCGTGACTAATATAAAAAACCTTCCCTACCATTTTAAACCATTTTTCTGATACTACAGAGAGACGGCGAGAGATTCTAGAGTGAGAAGAGGTCACCCACCCCTTGATCATCACAATTCTTGATTGCATGATTGAAGATTTGCAATAAGGCCATAAAATTACAGGTAAGAACTCATACCCTATCTTCCAAATTCAGAAATATAGTTAAGGGGAAGGGGATAATTGGTCAAGTAAATGGGTGTGGGGGAGGTAATGTCCTTGCATGCATGTGATCCTAAGCTAGGAAATGGAAATCTTTCACTAAAAAGGGTGCTATGGGACTATAGAGAATTAGTAATGATAAGTATGATACTCAAGTGAGCTAGGACTATGACCGGATTCCTAATTACGATTTGATTGTGCTATTTTGTCAAATAGATTGAAAGAGCTAAAGGATTCCGAAAATTATCGTAGGAATTAGGGATAATACCCAGTCGAGGTATGTATGGCTAACTCTAATCTTCATAGAATCAACTCTTTGGGTCTGAATATTTGGTATGAGTCTCTTACTTGATCCTACTTGAATTGGTTGTTTTAATGTGTTGAGTCGAAGGATTTCCATTTCTTAACTGTTTTAGTTGTTTTACCATGTCACCATACTACTTGGAAATGTGAATTATGATTCTTCATGATCCTTCTATTTCGTGTGCACTTGTTATATGTTGGTTTGTATTGATATGAAAGATAATGTTATTGAACGAATGAAAGGGAAACTGACTCAAATTGTAAAACGTGTCCAAGTGCCAAGAACTATGTGATAAATGGTGGAAATGAAATGTGAACTGAGTAAATAAATGAAATGGTGACGTTCCAAAGTGAGATGGCTCAGCCGATCGGGACGAGATAGGACGCCATCTTGTACACATGGTGGCATTTACATCAGATATATGAAAATAAATTATGATGTTGGTGATGTCTCACTTGGGATGTCTTAGCCGGTCGGGCTGAGATCGGACTCCGTGTAAAAGACATGGTGGCATTATAAATTGTGGCACTTGGCTTTAAAGGACTATTAACCGAAAATATGGAAAAAAAAAGAAATTGTGAGACTCTTACTTGTGATTGCTCAGTATTTCTGTGCAGCATTATTTGATTTCCATGACTGGCTTTCTTCTTGTTTACAGTTTATTCTACTTAGAGTAGAGTTTGTTCATACATACTAGTACTATTCGATGGTGCTAATGCCCCTTTTGTCGGGGGAGCTACATCTTCTAATGGATGTAGGTGGCTCTATAGTTGGTATCGCTGATTGCAGGTAGTGGTGCCTTCTCTTCCTCCTCACAGTAGTTTCGGTGAGCCCCATTTCTTCCCGGGGTTGTGTGTAAAATACGTTGCTCTCCTTTTTCTTATGTTGTTATATTTTGAGGTATAGCCGGGGCCTTGTAGCCAGCAGGATCACGTTTGTCTTTTCTAACTTAGAGGCTCCGTAGACACTTATGTGGGTCATGTATGCTTGTTGGATGGTCGTTGAATTAACTTGTAATCCGTATGTATATTTTGGAAGACTTAATTATGGAAACCTGTATATATGGAAGAACGGACTAGTATCATGTTCGTATGTTCATTATTGACCTCTTTCGAACTCAATAAATAACGTCATGATTCCTTTATGGTTTATGAATGAGTTGGGTAGGAAAGGATCAACATGCTTGCTTTACCGGTTTACTCGGTTGAGCGCCGGTCGCGTTACCGAGGCTGGGGCGTGACAATTGTTGTTTGGCACATTATATTATTAGTTCGGGCTAGTTCATGCATTGTGAACCCGTTTGGGAGAGACTGGAGAGTGATGACTGAGTGAGGTCCAAATCCTGATTATTAGTGACAGTTGTGGGATCGGGCTGCACGCCGCATCATATTATATTGATTTGCTTGGATCTGGATTATGATAGCGCTTGGGCTTTAGGAGCCCTTCCGGAGTCTGTAACACACCCCCAGTGAGCACAGATGATATTTGAGGGATGGATCTTCCCTGGACATGGATCTTGTCCGAAGTGTTCATATTTGGAGATAGATCATCTCCATGAGGCTGGATTGGCATGTTTCCTCAGTACTGAGAGACTGATGTCAGTGATGTGTATATGTATTCTGGGATGGATCTTCCCTGGGCTGTTGAGCCATGTACAATACTAAGTGGTTGTGAGGTTGATATTATTAATGGAGATGGATCTTCTCCATAGGGCTGGATTGGCCATATTTAGTACTAAGAGAATGATGTCAAAGATGTATATATATATATATATATATATATATATATATATATATATAGTACTGAGTAGATGATCATTTGAGAGTGGTGGAAAATTGTATATTTCTTACAGTCGATGCATTGACATGTAGGGAAAGTTGAGTTATATATATGTTAAACTGTTCCAAGCTGCATTTATCTTATTCCTTGAACTGTCTATTAACTGTAAGTATGCCTACATTATTGTTCTTAATGATCCTATTATAATGATGGAGGTGAAGTTTGCCACTACCTCTCAGCTCATAGTTTGGTCTTGTCACTTACTGAGTTGGTGTACTCACGTTACCCCCTGCACCCTGTGTGCATATTCAGGTATCCCAAGCCACGATAATGCCAGTTGATCATTTTGTTGCAGGTCATCTCTTGGAGAGTGCGAGGTAGCTGCCTGGTGATCGCATCCATGTCCTTCTCCTTCCCTATCTTCTTTATGTATTTAGACTATTTCTAGATAATGTTGTCTTGATTAACGTTGAAACAATTGTAGTATGACTCATGACTCAGTGAAACCCATTGTTGGGAATTATCTTTCCATATTTTTGGCTTGTATTTGTCTTTTGTCCAGAGTTTCAGCAAGAAAGATTTGTTTCTATTATTTTTAAATGAGAAAATAAATTGGTTAAGAGTGTGTAGGCTTGCCTAGTTCGATGATAGGCACCATCATAAATGGTCCGTTTTGGGGTCATGACACACTCATTCCTCAGAGTTACTCAATCCTCACAATCACTCAATCCTCTCAATCACTCGACACTCGCTCTCGAAACTGGCACTCAGTAGGTACCTGCGCTCGCTGTGGGTGTGCAGACTCCGGAGGGGCAGATCCAACCCAAGCGCTATATGTCACGACCCAAATCCTAACTTGTCGTGATGGAGCCTATCGATGATACTAGGCAAGTCGCCTTTTTAAAAATGGTTCCAATATTTCATAGAAGATAAATCAAAAGTTTTTAAATAAACAGAGTTTTCATAAACATGATAAAACCCAAAAATACAAGTGCAGAAAATTGTAAGGCCCCGTAAATTTTTTTCTGAAAATCGGGGTTTTGTGAATCCGAGCTAGGCGTAGAGTTCAACTCAGCATCTGTGTCGGGGATCCTATTTTCCCTTTTTAAAACCCGACACTATCTTGTTAAAACACCCATTTTGGACCATTTTGAACACATTTTCTGATAATTCAAGTGAGAGAGAGTCCTAGAATAAGGGCCTAATCTTCACCAAATTATTCTTCAATTATGACTTACAACCTTGAAGAGATTCAAATGAGGCACCTAAATCTTCATCCCAAGAGGCAATACTTCACCACCCCACCTCTTAATTTCAAACATAGCTATAATGGGCCATTAGTGAGATAATTCATGGGGATGTGAGTGATTACATTGAATGCATGTGCTACTAGAAGATGTGGGGTAGTTGTAAATCAAAGATAGAGAATTGTAAATCAAAGATAGAAAAGAATGGGGAGTGTGTTGGTGTAATTTTCATAAAAAGGACCATGAAACCTTAATAAACACATAGTGTTGATAGAATGCTCAAGTGAGCTAGAATCTTGATCCACCTTCTAATTTTGATTCAACTTGTTGTACCCCTAAAATAGATTGAAGGTGCTAAGGGTTCCAGAATTATTGTAGAAATTAAGGAAAGCTAAATTGAGGTATATATGGCTAAACCCCCTTCTTCTTAGAATCGAAACCCCTGGTGTTTGTGAAATTGGTGTAAGTCCCCAATTTGATCATACTAGAATTGACTATCCCAACTGTGTTATATTGAATGATATGTGTTCAATAATTGTATTAAATGCTTTTTCATGTCATCTTGCCTTCGAAGATATGTGTAAAAATGTGGAGTATGTGTTATGAAAAGGTTAAGGCTTCATGTCAAAAATGGAATAAAGGTTATTATGCCAATTTGTATGAAAGACCTCTATGTGCGTAGGATCTTCCAAGTCTTTCCCTTATGTGTATAAATGCCTTACATGATAGGCCATATGGTTGCTGGTGATAATGTTATTGAATGTGTAAAAAGGGAAATTTGAATTGTGAAATATGGCCAAGTGCTAAGAATGACATAGTAAATGAGGCCACTCGTGCCAATGTATTGAAAGATGGGAAATAAATGTGAAGTGAGATGATTGATTGAAAGGATGATGTCTCAAATGAGATGGCCTAGCCGATTGGGCAATGATCGGACGCCATGCCGCACACATGGTCGTAATTGTGCTGGAAACAACGATTGAAATTGTGGATATGGTTGATGTCTCTAATGAGATGGCCTATCTGATCGGGTCGAGATCGGACTTCGTGTAAGAACACGGTGGCATATGGCACTAAAAATTACCAACCTAATAAGATGGAAATTGATTAAGAACTTATGTGATCCTTACTTGGTGTTCTAGTATTGTTTGAAGCTCTTATTGAACTCATGACTGCTTTCCCCTTGTATTATTGTTCGTTCTATTGAGATGGGGTTTTAGCTTTACATACGAGTACTATTCGACAGTACTAACGTCCCTTTTGCCGCGGCGCTACGTATTTAAATGGATGTAGGTGGTTCCATAGCAGACAATGTTGATCGCAACTAGCAGCATATCCTCTTCTCAGCAGTCTTGGTGAGCTCCATTTCATCCCGAGGTCATGTATTGTATTTATTGTGCATACTTTTACCACGTTTTGAGGTATCACCGGGGCCTTGTCACCGGCATTATCATATCTATATTTTGTATCTTAGAGGCTCCTTAGATTTACATGGGTTGTGTATGGGTGCTAGAAGGGTCATTCGGATTATGTGTTTTTTGGACTCTTGTTCCACTAAATCCTAAAGTGTATGTATCTTGGGAACTTATCTATGATGTCGCAAAATGAATTAAAATTAATTAGTAAGGTTAATGCATTTGATCGTTCCACTGTTTAACTAATGGTAACATGCCTTCTCTTGATCATAAGCGAGTCAGGTAGGAAGTGCCTAACAGGCTTGCCCGCCCGGGTACACCTGATCGAGCGCCGGTCGCGCTCCCCGAGGTTGTGGCGTGACAAAAATAGCCCCAATCTTGGGGTGTCACTAAGTCATGAGCATCTAGACATAACTAGTATGGAAATAAAATGATTATCACATCTGAATCCAAATACAACGAAAGAAAATATACGAAATAATAAAACAAGGACTGCGAACGCCAGACAACTACCTCACTATCTCCAAAGGTCAGCAACGAGAACTATCAACACCCTTCACGTAACAAAAACTCCTGGATACTCAACCAACTTAGTAAGTAACAATAATAAATAAGGAACTGAAAGGTATTTACGAGCTACACAATTATATTTCATTTTCAGTAGTTTCAACAAGGAAAATTAGACATACTTCCCCAATCCGGTGAATCAAGTCAAATCAGTTTGTTTATGCCAACTTCAAGTAAAATCGGATAAAGATATCTTTTCAGAAGTTTTCAAAACATTGATATAAGGTACCTATGTGGAACAATAATGAAATCATATACATCCTCTCAGGGCAACAGTCGATCAGTCCTCCCATTCACCCCAACCTCACAATCACTCATTCCTCACATTCGCTCAGCAGTCGGCACTCGCACTCAATAAGTACCTGCGCTCACTAGGGAGTGTACAGACTCCGAAAGGACTCCTACAAACCAAGCACTATATCAAGCCAATCATGGCATAAATCAGTGAAACATGCTGCGAAATGCAACCTGATCCCACAAATATCCTCACAAGCAGGCCCTTGGCCTCACTCAGTCATTAATCTCTCTAGTATCTCAGGCTCTCAGAAATCAGGTAAATCCAGCCCAAACAACAAATATATGATGTATCAATAAGAATAAAAGAGACTGAGAAAAAATGAGACTGAGTGCAAATAGCATTTAACAGGTAATTCAACATGTAACACGGCCTCTATGGGTCCCAACTATACCAACACATAGCCTAAACATGGTTTCTAACATGATTCACAGTCAAATTTCTATAACACATGGAAAACATATAGCGAACAACAAGTTTATTCAACTCTTCAGTTTCATATAAGGGACCAAGTCACAATTCCCACATTGCACGCCCACACGCCTGTCACCTAGCATGTGCATCACCTCTAAAACATTCACATAACACAAATTCCGGGTTTTCATACCCTCAGAACAAGATTTAGAATTTTTACTTACCTCAGTCCAAGCAAAACTCTACTCAAAAATGGCTTTGCCTCGCGACTCGGCCTCCAAATGCCCTGAATCTAGCCACATGCAATACAATACAATCAATATAGGATAAAGGAATCAATTCCACAAGAAAAATACGAATTTATAGCGCAAAGCCTGAAATCGCCTCAAACCCGGCCCCCGAGCCCACGTCTCAAAATTCGAAAAAAGTCACAAAACCCGAAAGCCCATCCAGTCACGAGTCTAACCATATCAAATTTATGCAAATGCGATAACAAAATCCCATTCAAAACCTCAAAAATCTAACTCAAGAACTCTTCCTCTTTTTCCCCGTTTCCACCCTAAATCACAAATTTTATGATGAAATCAAACACATAATCAAGTGTATTAACCAAAACTAGGTAAGAATCACTTACCCCAAACACCTACGTGAAAATATCTTCAAACATTTCCTCCCACCGAGCTCCCAAATCAATTTTTATGTTATGAACTCAAACCCTCGTTTTGACTATTTAAATCTGCTGCCCAATTATCCTTCATCGCGAACTCGGCCATCCTCCCCCGTTCGCATAGCACAAGCCAGCTTGCCCCTCAAACTTGCCTTACGCGAACGCTGAATCATCCACGCGAATGCGAACCTCTGCTACTTCCAACCTATGCGATCACGTTCTTCCTTACGCGACCGCAAAGAACACCGCATGCACTCCACTATTGCTTCAGTTCCCCTACGCGAACGCAGACCTTACCACGTGTCTGCGATGCCCAGACTCGCCAGCCTTCCATGATCGCGTGCCTTAACTGGCGATCAAAAAGAACAATTTCGCAACTACCCCCAATTGACCTACGCGATTGTGGACCATCTCATGTGATCGTGTACAAGGAAACCAATAACAGAAAACCTGCAGTTATCAGCCAACAACCTGAGTCCAAAAATGATCCGTTACCTACCTGAAACTCACCCGAGGCCCTCTGGACCTCAACTAAACATACCATCAAGTCCAAAAACACGCTACGAACTTAGTCGAACCCTCAAATCACTTCAAACAACATCAAAAACACATATTATACACAGATTCAAGCCTAATGAACTTTGAAATTTCCAAATTCTACAAACAATGTCGAAACCTATCAAATCACGTCTGATTGACCTCAAATTTTGCACACAACTCATAAATGACACCACGAACCTACTCCAACTTCCGGAAATCTAATCCGACCCTGATATCAAAAAGTCTACTCCTGGTCAAACTTTTCAAAATTCCAACTTTCACCAATTCAAGCCTAATCCTACTAAGGACCTCCAAATCACAATCCGGACATCCTCCTAAGTACAAAATCAACTAACAGAGCCAACAGAACCATTAAAGTTCAAATCCGAGGCCCTTTACACATAATTCAACATCCAGTCAAATTTTCCAACTTAAGCTTTCAATTAAGAGACTAAGTATCTCAATTCACTCCCGAAATCTCTCCGGACCCAAACCAACTAACCTGGTAAGTAATATAACAGCTATAGGACACAAAAGGAGCAGAAAATAGGGCAAACGAGGCTACAACTCTCAAAATGTCTGGTTGGGTTGTTACATCCTCCTCCTTCTTAAATAAATGTTTGTCCTCGAATAAGTCTAGAAACATACCTGAAGTCTCAAATAGGTATGAATATCTGCTCCGCATCTCCCGCTCGGTCTCCTAAATGGCCTCCTCCATGGGCCTACCTCTCCACTGAAACTTCACTGAAGCTATATCCTTTGACCTCAACTTTCAAACCTATCGATCAAAAATGGCCACCGACTCCACATCATAAATCAAATCACCATCCAACTGAACCGTGCTAAAATCCAAAACATGAGATGGATCACCGACGTACTTCCGGAGCATAGAAACATGAAATACTGGATGCACACTTGACAAACTAGGTGGCAAGGCAAGCTCGTAGGCCACCTCTCCAATCCTCCATAGCACGTCAAACGGTCTAATAAACTGAGGGCTAAACTTTCCCTACTTCCAAATCTCATAACACCCTTCATGGGTGAAACCTTTAGTAGAACCTTCTCCTCAACCATGTAAGACACATCATGGACCTTCTTATCGGCATAACTCTTTTGTTTAGACTGCACTGTGCAAAGTCGCTCCTGAATCAATTTAACCTTGTCCAAAGCATCTTGAACCAAGTCAGTACCCAATAATCTAGCCTCACCTAACTCAAACCAACCCACTGGAGATCTACACCGCCTCCCATATAAAGCCTCGTACAGAGCCATCTGAATGCTCGACTGATAGCTGTTGTTGTAAGAAAACTCCACGAGGGACAGAAACTGGTCCCATGAACTCGTAAAATCAATGATAGAAGCACGTAGCATGTCCTCCAATATCCGAATAGTGCACTCAGACTGTCCGTCTGAGGGTGAAGTGTTGTACTCTACTCTACCTGAGTGCCCAACTCTCGCTGCACGATTCTCAAAACTGCGATATAAACTGCTTGCGTCTATATGAAATGATGAAAACTGGCACACCATGAAGGCGAACAATATCTCTGATGTAAATCTCAGCCAATCGATCTGTAAAATATGTAGCACCGACTGGGATGAAGTGCGCGGACTTGGTCAATCGATCCACAATCACCCAAATAGTATCCAACTTCCTCAAAGTCCGTGGGAGCCCAACTACAAAATCCATGATGATCCGCTCCCATTTCCACTCTGGAATCTCTATCCTCTAAAGCATTCCACCCCGGTCTCTGATGCTCATATTTTACCTGCTGACAGTTAAGACACCGAGCTACAAACCCAACTATATCCTTATTCATTATCCTCCACCAATAGTGTTGTCTCAAATCCTGGTACATCTTTGCGGCACCCAAATGAATGGAGTACCGTGAGCTGTGGGCTTACTCAAGAATCAACTCCCGTAGCCTATATACATTGGGCACACATATCCGACTCTGCATCCTCAACACCCCATCATCAGTAATGGTCACATCTCTGGCATCACCGCGCTGAACCCTGTCCTTGAGGAAAAGCAAATGAGGATCATCATACTGGCGCTCTTTGATGTGATCAAACAAGGAGGACCGAAAAACCACACAAGTTAGAACCCTACTAGGCTCCGAGACATATAATCTCACAAATTGGTTGGCCAAGGACTGAACATCCATAGCAAGAGGGTTTTCACCAGCAGGAATGAATGCAAGGCTACCCATACTCACTACCTTCCTACTCAAGGCATCAACCTTCATATTGGCAATTTCCAGATGATACAGAATAATGATATCATAGTCCTTTAGTAGCTACAACTTTCTCCGCTACCTCAAATTAAGATCCTTCTGTTTGAAAAAGTGCTGGAGGCTACGATGATCAGTAAATACCTCACAAGACACACCATAGAGATAGTGCCTCCAAATCTTTAATGCATGAACAATGACAGCTAACTCCAAATCATGAACATAGTAGTTCTTCTCATGGGGCTTCAACTAGTGAAAATCATAAGCAATCACTCTACATTCATGTATCAAAACACACCCAATACCGACCCGAGAAGCATCACAATATACTGTGTAAGAACCGGAAGCTGATGGTAGAACTAGAACTGGAGTGGTGGCCAAGGCAGTCTTGAGCTTTTGAAATCTCTCCTCGAACTCATCCGACCACCTGAAAGAAGAACCCTTTTGGGTCAATGTGGTCAAGGGCAATGTAATAGACGAGAAACCTTGCACTAAGCGAGTGTTATAACCAGCCAAACAAAGAAAGCTCCGAATCTCTATAGCTGAGGATGGTCTGGGCCAACTTTAAACCGTCTCTATCTTCTCCTGATCCACCTGAATATTCTTACTGGACACCACGTGCCCCAAGAACACCAGCGAACTGAGCCAAAACTCAAACTTGGAGAGCTTGACATAAATCTTCCCCTCCCTCAACCTCTGCAATACAACCCTCAAATGCTAGGTGTGCTCCTCTTGGCTACCAGTACATCAGGATATCATCAATGAACACAATAATAAACGAGTCGAGATAAGGCTGAAACACACTATTCATCAGGTGCATAAACGATGCTTGGGCGTTGGTCATCCCAAAGACATCACGAGGAACTCATAATGACCATAACGGGTCCTGAAAGCTGTCTTTAGAATATCCGAGTCTTGAATATTCAGCTGGTGATACAAAGACCTCAAATCAATCTTGGAGAACACCCTCGCTTGCCTGAAGCTGGTCAAATAGATCATCGATACACGACAAAGGATACTTGTTCTTGATTGTGACTTTGTTCAACTGCCTATAGTCAATGCACATTCTCATAATACCATCCTTCTTCTTCACAAATAGAACCGGTGTACCCCAATGTGACACAGTATGCCTAATAAACCCCTTCTCAAGGAGTTCCTGAAGTTGCTCTTTCAACTTCTTTAACTCAGTCGATGCCATATGGTATGGAGGAATAGAAATGGGCTGAGTTCCCGACACCAAGTCACTACCAAAATCAATGTCCCTGTCGGGTGGCATGCCCGGCAGGTCTGCAGGAAACACATCTAGGAAATCTCTCACCACCGGAACAAAATAAACAGTAGGGGTCTCTGCACTGACATCCCTAAAAAAGGCCAAATAAAATAGACAACCCTTCCCAACCAGCCGCTAGGTCTTCGAGTATGAAATTACTCTACTGGGAATATAGTCTAAAGAACCTTTCCACTCAATCCGTGGCAACCCCAGCATCATCAATGTCACAGTCTTAGCGTGACAATCCAAAATAGCATGAAATGGAGACAACCAATCCATACCCAAGATCACATCAAAATTAACCATACTAAGCAATAATAGATCAACGCTAGTCTCCAATTCCCCAACAGTCACTACACATGACCGATATACACAATCCATAACAGTAGTATCGCCCACCGGTGTAGATACACGAACAGATGAAACATGAGACTCACGGGGCATATCCAAATAATGAGCAGAATACGATGATACATATGAATAAATAGAACCAGGATCAAATAATATAGAGGCATCACGGTGTAAAACTGAGACTATACCTGTGATCATTGCATCTGAAGAAATAGCATCTGTTTGGTGGGAAGAGCATAGAATCAGGCGTGACCGCCACCTGATTGGCCTCCCCCTCTAGAGAGACCTATAGCTGACTGGCCCCCACCCCGAGCTGGCTGCACGCGTGGTGTAGCAATTGGTGTAGAAGACACAACCTGACTCCTCTACTACGCTGGACCTCCATGACGATGAGGACACTGCCTCCACATATGACCAAACTCCCCTCACTCAAAAAAACTCCCTGGTGCTGGTGAGGGGGACTCAAGGGAGCCTCAAGCACCGAGGTAACTAGTAAAAGGACATGGCATAGATGAGCCCTGGATTGATGCAACACCGGACGAACTCTGAGATGGAAGGGCACTAAGAGATGAGTGATCCTGATGAGAACTGTGTGAACCATGTCCAGATGATGCTCCATGGTGAACTGGGTGAGCTGTCTGAGCATGCATGTAAGGACGACCCATGCCTTAGTAGAACTGACCTCCAGAAGGAACACCACTAAAACCACCTGATCCACGAGACCTATTGGCCTCCCTCTCAACCCTCTCCTGGATGTGGACCAACTCTATCTGTCGAGCAATGTCCACAACCTCATCGAAATTAGCACCAGACACCATTTCTCTAGTCATAAGCGCCCACAACTGAAATGTGAGACCATTGATGAACCTCATGATCCTCTCCCTATCAGTGGGGACCAACCAAACTACATGACAGGCTAACTCAAAAGATCTCATCTTGTACTGCATCACTGTCATATCATCCTAACGCAACTACTCAACTGTCTGCACAGCTCCTCTCTGCGAGACTGCGACACGAACTTCTCGAAGAAGAGAACTGTGAACTCCTGCGAGGTAAGTAGTGCTGCACTGACCGTCCTACACTTCTCATAAGCCTCCCACCAACTGAAGGCAGCTCCAGAGAACTGAAAAGTAGTGAACAAGACCCCATTGGTCTCCAGAATACATGTTGTATGGAGCATCCTCTGACACTTATCAAAGACGCCTTGTGAACCATCCACATATGTACCACTGAAAGATGGAGGTTGGAGTCTCCCAAAATTCTACGTTGATCATCATCAGGCATGATAGGAACCACATAGTCCTGAGCAGCTGCAACCGACTGAGGGTGCCCCGGCGTCTGGAGTCCCTACATCACCTGCTCTGGTGTGCGGGTAGCAGAAGTATGAGTGCCTCACCCAGCCTGAGAAGTGGCCGCTTGATGTGTGGCTAGAATTCATGATTTTAAGCATTATATACCTTGCATTTTATGTGCTTTAAAGATAAAAAACACGTCGTATGTGCCTAATAGGGTTCATTTTATGTGTAGGTGAATTGGAAATGGAAACGGGGCTAAACGGATGCAAATACGTCGAAAAATACGCGAAA
>ML427612.1:22505-51796 GCA_005239525.1 Nicotiana knightiana
GCTGAAACGCCAGGGTCCCCAGACGGCCACAAATCGTGTTTTGACGGGTTTTAAGTGTTTCCAAGTTGGAATAGAAGTCTTTTACACATTGAGGGTTCATCATAAACATATAAATAGACCCAAAAACATCACATAAAGGGGAGAATTCGTTTGGGGACTTTTGGACGAAGGAACACACCACGTTGAAAGAGGATTCTACTTAGTTTCTCTTCTCTTCTCTTCTTTTAGTTTTATAGTTTATTAGTTCTAGAGTATTGGGTGTTACATGAACGTTGTAGTTGAAGCTTGAATTATTCTTATTGTTTTATCTTAATTGGTTTGTTTATTCAATCTTGCGCTTAATTATTTAATTGCTTGATCACCAATTGAATACTATCTACGAATCTAGGGTTGAACTCGGGAGAGGGAATTCTAGATTGCATATAAGATTGGGTAGAGCAAGATCTTAACCCTTCAGGGGAGCGGATTTGCGGTTAGGATAGGAATATACCTAATCGCCTTGCTTGGTTATTATACGGGAATTATTAATGCGTTCTTGTTAATCCTGATTCCATAGGAATATAGGCATTAGGTTAGCTTGAATAGGCGAGTTGTACTTCGGGAGAAGGCTACGAGCAATATTAACCTCGTCAATCAATAAACCTGATTAGAAGATTTAGGTCGAAAACTCAACGTGATTGTTTAACAACCCATAACTCTAGAATATCAATTTACCTTGAATTCATCTTTAAGTTAGTTGTCTATTTAATCTTTTGATTTACTATTTTAGATTAATTCTAGTTAAATATTTGTTTGAGTTTAGTTT
Organism: Nicotiana knightiana; assembly: GCA_005239525.1. Classification (NCBI taxonomy): domain Eukaryota; kingdom Viridiplantae; phylum Streptophyta; class Magnoliopsida; order Solanales; family Solanaceae; genus Nicotiana; species Nicotiana knightiana. Next base: position 23,311 of record ML427612.1, read on the forward strand.
AGTGGATAGTTAATCACAAGTCCCTGTGGGTACGATATCTGGACTTAAAATCCTATATTACTTGTCGACCACGTACACTTGCGTGTGCATTGGAATTTCGACCAACACCGCTCCGGACGGAACAGATACCACCTGAGTAAGACTGGTGCACACGGTCAGAATCTAAGCTAAGGCCTCCTGAAGACTTGGGATCACAATGGGCTCGGGCGGTGCCTGAGTTGCCCCTACCGAAGACTCTACAACAACCTCGACCTCTCGCGGCCCTGACTGGTAGTACTAGTGGATGTCCGTCCTGCCTAGTAATACGTTTCCTCACCATCTGTGTGACCTATGTAACCTAGGCTTTGATACCAACTTGTCATGACCCAAATCCTAACTTTTCGATGATACTAGGCAAATCGACTTTTTAAAAATACTTCCAATATTTCACAGAAGTTAAATCAAAAGTTTTTAAATAAATAGTGTTTTCGTAAATAGGGGTTAAACCCAAAAATATAAGTGCGTAAAATAGCCCCGACATAGCGGTTTCACTAATTCATGAGCATCTAAACATAACCATTCTAGAAATAAAATGACTATCATAGTCTGAATCCAAATATAATGAAAGAAAAGATACAGAAGAAGAAAACAAGGAGTGCGAATGCCAGGTAGCTACTTCGCCATCTCCAACTTTCAGCAATGAGAACTCTCAACACCCTCCACATCCAGAAACTCCTGGATACTCAACCAATTCAGTAAGTAACAATAATAAATAAGGAACTGAAAGGTAGTGACGAGCTACACATTTAAATTTCATTTTCAGCAGTTTCAACAAGGAAAAGTAGATGTACTTCCCCAATCCGGTAAATCAAGTCGAATCAGTTTGTTTATGCCAAGTTCAAGTAAATCGGATAAAGATATCTTTTCAGAAGTTTTCAAAACATTGATATAAGGCAACTATGTGCAACAATAATGAAATCATATACAGCCTCTTAGGGAAACAGTCAATCAGTCCTCCCACTCACTCCAACCAAACAATCACTCATTTCCTCACAGTCACTCATTCCTCACAGCCTCTCATCACTCGACACTCGCACTCAGTAGGTACCTGCACTCACTAGGGTGTGTACAGACTCCGGAGAGGCTTCTACAACCCAAACGCTATATCAAGCCAATCATGGCATAAATCTGTGAAACATGTTGCGGCGTGCAGCCCGATCCTATAAATATCCTCACAAGCAGGCCCTTGGTCTCATTCAGTCATTAATCTCTCTAGTCTCTTAGGCTCTCAGAAATCAAGGAAATTCATACCAAACAGCAAATATATGACGTATCAATAAGAATAATAAAGACTGAGATATGATATGTGAGATAAAAAACTGAGACTGAGTACAAATATTATTCAACAGGTATTTCAACATGTAATATGGCCTCTGTGGGTCACAACTATACCAACACATAGCCTAAACATGGTTTCTAACATGATTCACAATCAAATTTCTATAACACATGGAGAACATATAGCTAACAACAAGTTTATTCAACTCTTCAGTTTCACGGAATGGACCAAGTCACAATTCCCACGGTGCATGCTCACACACCCATCTACTAGCATATGCGTCACCTCCAAAACATTCACATAACACAAATTCCAGGGTTTTATACCCTCACGACCAGATTTAAAATTATTACTTACCCTAGTCCGACCAAAACTCTACTCCAAAATGCCTTTGCCTCACAAGCCGGCCTCCAAATTCTCCGAATCTAGCCACAAGCAGTACAATACAACCAATATAGGCTAAAGGAATCAATTCCACAAGAAAAATATGAATTTATAGCTCAAAACCCAAAATCGGCTCAAACTCGGCCCCCTGGCCCACATCTCGAAATCCGACAAAAGTCACAAAACCTGAAAGCCCATTCACTCACAATTCTAACCATATCAAATTTACATAAATTCGATAACAAAATCTCATTCAAAACCTCAAAAATCTAACTCAAGAACTCTTCCTCTTTTTTCCCAATTTCCCACCCTAAATCACAAATATAATGATGAAATCAAAGGCATAATTAGGGGCATTAGCCAAAACTAAGTAAGAATTACCCCAAACACCCACGTGAAAATTTCTTCAAAAATCACCTCCCACCGAGCTCCCAAGTCAATTTTTTTGTTATGAACTCATGCCCTCATTTTGAACTTTTAAATCTGTTGCCCAGTTATCCTTCATCATGAACTCGCCCATCTGTAACGATCCGACCGGTCGTTTTGAGCATTTGCACTTTGTTCGGTTGTTTAAGGGCATGAGTAGCTGCATATGATGCATTATGACTCATGTAAATCATCGATTTTGAATTTCAGATTAATCGGAATAGATATGAAAGAATGATTCTCAGCTTGAAGCTCTAAATTTGAAAGGTTTGACCAAGTTTTGATTTTTTAGAATTTGAACTCATCTTGGACTTCTAATGGTTTCGTTAGCTCAGTTGGGTGATTTTGGACTTAGGAGCGCGTCCGGATTGTAATTTAGAGGTCCATAGTGGTATTTGGCTTGAAATGGCAAAACTAGAATTTTGGAAAGTTTGATTGGAAGTGGACTTTTTGATATCGGGGTCGGATTCTGATTCCGGGAGTTGGAGTTGGAGTAGGTTCGTAATGTCAAATGTGACTTGTGTGCAAAATTTGAGGTCAATTGGACATGATTTGATATGTTTCGGCATCGGTTGTGGAAGTTGACATTTTAAAGTTCAATAATTTCGAATTTGAGGTGTGATTCGGTGTTTAAATGTTGGTATGTGTGTTTTGAGGCCTCAAGCAAGTCTGTTTTATGTTATGGGACTTTTCGGTATGTTTGGACGGGATCCCGAGGAGCTCAGGCGTCTTTCGGATTCATTTCGGGCTATATTTCTATATGATTTCAGTGCTGGTGTGATTCAGTTATATGGTGTCTCTTCCCTTCATCGCGATCGCGGAGAGAAGGACGCGATCACGTAAGGGAAAGGTCTGAGGCTTCTTCTTTCTTCTTCACGTTAGCGAACATGGGTCTGAGTTCACATAGGGTGTGGAAAATGGAGCATCGCGTTCGGGTTGGTGAGCATGCATTCGCGTAGTGTTGGGTCTGAGATGAGGCAGGATGGTTATCTCTTCGCGTTCACGAGGTCAGTTCTGCGAACGCGTAGTTCAGTCATCGATGTTTAACGCGATCGCAAATTGTATTATGCGATCACATGGGGTTATTCAATAGCATCTTTTCTTCCTCTTCGCGATCGCGATGAATGTGTATCTGGGCAGATTTAAAAGATTCAAACGAGGGTTCCGAGTTCATAACATAAATTGGAAGTGGGAGCTCGATATAATGCTATTTTTGAAGGGATTTTTAGAGAAGTGATTAGGTTAAGTGTTCTTCACTTAATTTTGGTTAAATTCCATGATTATGTCTTGATTTTTATCATTTAAATTGGAAATTTGGGGTGACAATTAGGGGGAAAATGGAAGAGAATTGGAGAGATGATTTTAGGGATTTGAATGGGCATTTGATGTCGGATTTTGATAAATTTGGTATGGGTATACTCGTGAGTGAATGGGCTTCCTAGTTTTGTATCTTTTGTCGGCTTTTGAGACGTGGGCCCGGAGGCCGGGTTTGAGCCGATTTCGAGTTTTGATGATAATTTGGTATTTTTCTTTTGGAATTGGTCCCATTAGCCTATATTGATCGTATTTTGTTGCTTGTGGAAAGTTTCGGGTCGATTGGAGGCCGATTCGAGGAGCAGAGGCATCGTGGAGTGGAGATTTGATCGGTTTAAGGTAAGTAATGATTGTAAATCTAGTCTTGAGGGTATGAAACCCCAGATTTCACATTGTTTTACTATTTTAAGGTGATGCACATGCTAGATGACGGGCGTGTGGGCGTGTACCGTTGGGGATTCTAACTTGGTCCGTCCCCTAGCAACTATAAAGTTGCGTATTTGACTTAAATTATATGATACTATGTATTTTAGAAAGAATTTCCTATAAATTGGGCTGAATACCATATTTGGGCCTTGTGCCAGAGTTATTTGGACCCTTAGGCGCCTTTTCTGATTATCTTCTCACTGTTTTGCTTTAAGATCTTTACTCAGTCATGCTATGTTTACTGATTTCATAACTCAGTCTTTATTACCCCGTTTGGATGCATATAAAATGTTATTTTGAGCCAATCACCCTGTTTTTATCGATAGCCCGAGTGACTTGAGAGGGATATGACTGAGTGAGGCCGAGGGCCTATTTTTGTGAGGATAATTATGGGATCGGGCTGCATGCAGCAGCATGTTGTTACTGATTCATGATTTTGTGAGGCCGAGGGCTTAATTGATTTATGCCATGAGATGGCTTTGGTATGAGGCTGATGGCCTAATTAATTTTATGCCACGAGGTGGCTTGTTATAGCGCTTGGAATGTAGGAGCCCCTCCGGAGGTACACCCACAGTGAGCGCAGGTACCCTGAGTGAATGATATGATGTTTTTCCCGAGGGGCTGTTTACGAGTGAGTGTGAGGTATTCCTGAGGGGTTGTATATGAGTGAAAGTGATGTTTGCCCGAGGGGCTGTTTATGATTCATATTTGCCCGAGGGGAAGTTTACGAGTGATGTTTTCCCGAGGGGCTATTTATGATTTATTTTGCCCGAGGGGATGTACACGAGTGAGTTTTTCCCGAGGGGCTTATTTATGATTTATCACTTTGTTTGAAAACTGTTGAAAGATGTTTCAAATGGTTTTACTGAAACTGGATGTAAATGAGCTGAGTTGATTCAAAACCATGATTTTAAAAGCCTGTTATGTTCTACTGAGATTACATGATATGAACTGTATATGTTTTATTTCTCGTCACTTCTGCTCAATCTTTATTTACTTTTACTACTTATTGAGTTAGCGTACTCACATTACTCCCTGCACCTTGTGTGCAGATCCAGGGGTTGCTGGATGTGCTAGTAAGTGTTGATTTCATCCGTCATGGATCTGTTGGAGTTAGCAAGGTAGTTTGATGGCGATCGGAGCCTTGATCTTCTCCCTCCTATATTCCTATAGATGTTATTAGTTGGTTTCCATACTGTATTGGTCTTAGTATTATCAGACAGTTCTTAGTAGATGCTTATGACTAATGACACCCCGATGTCGAGTTTTCTTTGCGCATTGTTGTTTTGATTTAAACACTTTATGAAGGTTTATTGTTAAATAGCTTTAATTTTATTTTAAGAATGAAAATATTGATTGGTTTCGGTAATGTGTCGGCTTGACTAGTACTATGATAGGTGTCATCGCGGCAAGGTAGTTTGGGTCGTGACAAGTTGGTATCAGAGCCTAGGTTACATAGGTCTCACGAGTCATGAGTAGGTTTAGTAGAGTCTCGCGGATCGATATGAAGACGTATGTACTTATCTTCGAGAGGCTGTAGAACCTTAGGAGAAATTCACATTCTTGAATTCTTATCGTGCAACATTGATTCAGCTTGACATGTAATTCTTTAAATTCCTTCCTCACGTTCGTATGCGCGCTTGAGCGCTCGGTATCAGCTGTGCATCGACGACTTTTGATTCCCTGAACGAGGGGCGAGATGTGATTTATGTGTGTTGATGTTGGTCCAGTTTGGATGACTTGAGGCTGGGCCTTTCCTGTAGCTGAGCACTTAGGTGTTGATTGTGTGAGCGCGTGCTTTTGGATTTATATGTTTGGTAGTGTCCCTATTAGTGGAAGTGATGGATGGATGGCTATGTGATGAGTATGATGTGACTGCGAGATGTGTTCATATGATTTGAATGTAATGAGAAGGGGCTGCTCGAGGGTAGAAAGAACTATTTGGTGCTTGATTTCCATCTTGATTTGATGTACAACTCCGAGTTATGGGTGTGCTAAATGATCTTTCCGTGTTTTTTAGTTGGGGAGTGAAGTAGATTTCATGTCGTGATATGAGTTCTGACTCAGGAAGATTAAGTGATTACATGGTGTTTATGACGGTGGAAGGGTGTGAAGAGATGTTAGTTTGAGGCGAAGCAGGAGGGTTATCTCCTACGGGGTGTCCGGAGGGCGTGTGATCCCTATGTTGTGTGTTGGAAGTTCTCTTTTACCAGTGAAATATGTGTGTTGCAATTTGAGTTTAGATCGCTCATGAGAGTGGGCTTGACTACTGCGAGGGTGAATGCGAGATTTGCAAGATGATTTGAAATACTAGATAGTTTGTGTTGCACGAGCTTATGAAGGGTTTGTTTTATCTCACTATGGTATTATGGCAGTAATAAAGTATGGGCATTTTGAGTTTCGGTGTGTTTTGACCTATGGCTTTGAGCCAAGCAGGGGAGTCTGCTATTGATAGATTGATTGCGCGACTAAGTGTCATATTAGCTTCAGTTTGAGGTATACTGGCGTATCAGTTGTGGCTTACAGAGGTTGAGATCGAGGATGACTCGAGTAAGAAATGTTTTGATAAGGGTTGTGTTATGCTGTATGGGCATATGATAAACGTTGGATGCATTAGTTGTTGTTGTAAGGGATGTAAAGGGTATGGAGTAGGAAATCACTCAGCTGCTTAGAAGGATGGGTTACTTCCTTAGGTGTTGTTGTACTAATAGGGCGCATGTCATTCAGTTAGTTTGATCAGTTTAATTGAAACTTGAGTAGAGTGGATGACTCCCGAGAATGGTTTTAATGGGTTCAAGATTTACATGTAACAATTAGGGATCTTCAGGATGTGTATTGGCTAGAATCGAGGTTTACATTGGATGGTGTCAAGACTTATGGCATTTCTATATCATTATGGATTCTACATATCAGTATTAGGAAGGTGAAGGTAATGGCTTTAGATTCGCAAGAAATCTTTTCAGAGTGCGTATTTTGAATGTGGTACTTTTGGGGATGATTAAGAGAGTATTCAACGGCTTATGAGCCTTAAGGCAGTATGGTTTTATGGTTGGTTCCAGTGGGATGAGTCTGGGTTGGGGGTTGTGGTGTTATGGCGAGGAGGAGTATCTAGTTGAATGTAATTCAAAAGGAACTCAGATAAATAGGACAGCTTGGTAGTAGGTCGGATCTGCATGGTAAGGGATATAATTAGTTCTCTGGGTGCTTATGAAGTACTGAGTTTCTACAGGTGTTTCGTGGAAATTATCTTGGGGTTTTGGTGACCTGCGTAGCTTGGTTGAGTTAGAAGGATTCAATCCTAACGATTTGGTTTTGTGCAAATGGGATTCAGAGAATTCTTGATGGTTTCTACCGCGGTTAGAGATTTATATTTTCTACTGGCGTAAGGAGCATGTGATGTATAGTTATTTTCTTCTAGATGGGATCAAATGGAAAGTTCTTGGCTAATTGAGTACGTAGTTTCTTGTGGCTCGGAATGGATTATGAAGTTCTCATATTTGTCATAGGATGTCATGGTATATGCGGTATGTTGTGTAGGGCTGAGAATTGCATGTGTAAGGTCATAGTTCAGTTCTGGAAGGAAGGTCATAAATCCTTAGGCAACATGGATAGTTTCAGATGACTAGGTAAATGATATTACTAATTGGTGCGGCTTGATGAGGATATGCATTTCAGAAAGGGGGTTGTGTTTGAGTTATGTATATTTCATTAATATTGCGGAACTCTCTTGTTTGATCGACTACTGGAGTTCAAAATTTTCTTTGTGGCACTGAAGAATTTTAGAAGTATTCCTCATGGGGTGACTGTGTACTTGGAAGAGTGTGGGCAACCAGGCGGTGGAGTTGAGATCGGATATGGTGATTCGTGTGCTTTATGGACTTGGAGACCGAGAATTCTCATAAACAGGTTATTTCATGGTTGTGGACAGTAAAGATATGGGCAAGCTAGTCAGATGATGGTATGAGCCCTGAATCAGTCATTGTGAACTTTCAGAGAGTTATTTATCTATTATGGGTGAACAGAGTTGATTTGGGGTTCACTGGTAGGACAATATGGAGATGTTTTTCATCGAGTCGGATATGTTGAGTTCGAATTGTTATTATTGAGGAAGGTTCCATTTGGTTGTTGATAAGCTTATTCGTGCCTCGATATTGTTTGTGAGTTACTCTTGTAAGCTACGTGGGATTGTGATTCGTTGATTTTTATTCACAAATGATATGGTTCTATTTGGGCTTTATAGCAGGGTTTGAGTGACACGGGTATTTGGGTGTTGCATGATTGATTGCACATTAGATATGTTCTTTCGTGCTGGTATGACATTGCGTCATTTGCTTCTCCGTGGTTATGGTGATTCACTTTTGGTACTAGACATCAAATTTGCGCGTGGTTGATGATTTTAGGCATGGTGACTTAAGGTGTTTTATGTGGACCAGTGTTTGGAAAGGGTCACGCATTGCAGCGAAGTTATGTTGGGATATGATCCTTCGGGTTAGATTCTTGTGTTTTGGTTTCACGGTGTGTGATGGTTTCTTAGCATCGTGTTAAGGTGGTACTGGTGAGCTTGCGGTACAAATCTCTCATTTGAGTCATTTTCCATGACTTGAGTACATTTGGATTGTTGCTTTTGGTGCATGGATGAACAGATTTTGGCTTTAGATTGTATTGATGTGTCATGTCTCCGGAGTAGTCGTGTTGAATGAGATGAGGTCATTGAACGTAGAATGAATTCTATCGGATTCGATTTCAGCATGTTGGAAGGATAATATCAGAATTCGGCTTAGAAATTTACTACGGTACTTGCCGGCAGAAAGGGAACTCCATGACGGGTTGATCTTAGGAATGGTTATGATTTCTGCGTGTTTCTTTCATCATTGTCACTATACGAAAGGGTTGGAATTAGGCTTTATTTGATAAGAGGTTTATTACCAGTATTGGGTTGTTTGAGTAGTTGTTGTGATTTGAAGTTATCGCTATGAGTGTTTGAATTGTGTGGTATGTCATGTAATTTCATCTTGAATTGCGGTTATGGCTTGATACAGTGTGTTCAGACTTATTCAGTGTGTAGACGTGAGATTCTGATCTTATAGATAATTTTGGAAGTGGAAATTTGGTTCAAAGGCTTATGGGCTAGGTTGGATTAAGAAATTTCAGCCATGTTGCCTTATCAGACCTATATGGAATAGGGTGACGTGGGATCACCCCTGGGTATGAGCATGGTAAGGTTATACAGTGATTTTTTGGCTTTTGGAATGACTTTGAGCACGTTCGAGGACGAACGCATATTTAAGTGAGGGAGGATGTAACGACCCGAACGGTCATTTTGAGAATTTGCACTTCGCTCAGTTGTCAAGGGCATGAGTAGCTCCATATGATGCATTTTGACTCATGTAAATCGTCGGTTTTGGTTTTCAGTTTAATCGGAATAGATATGAAAGAATGATTCTCAGCTTGAAACTCTAAATTTGAAAGGTTTGACCAGTTTTGACATTTTAGAATTTGACCTCGGATTGGATTTCTGATGGTTCCGTTAGCTCCGTTAGGTGATTTTGGACTTAGGAGCGCGTCTGGATTGTTATTTGGAGGTCGATAGTGGAATTTGGCTTGAAATGGCAAAAATTGGAATTTTGGAAAATTTGACTAGGAGTGGACTTTTTAATATCGGGGTCGGATTCCGATTCTCGGAGTTGGAGCAGGTTCGTAATGTCAAATGTGACTTGTGTGCAAAATCTGAGGTCAATCATACGTGATTTGATATGTTTCAGCATCGGTTGTGGAAGTTGAAATTTCAAAGTTTAATGATTTCGAATTTGAGGTGTGATTCGTCGTTTCGATGTTGTTATGTGTGTTTTGAGGCCTCGAGCAGGTCAGTGTTATGCTATGGGGCTTGTCGGTATGTTTGGACAGGGTCCCGAGGGGCTCGGGCGTCTTTCAGATTGATTTTGGTCTATATTTCTCTATGATTTTAGTGCTGGTGTGATTCCATATCTGGTGTCTCTTCTCTTCATCACGATCGCGGAGAGAAGGACGCGATCATGTATGGGAAAGGTCTGAGGCTACTTGTTTCTTCTTCGCGTTCGCGAACATGGGTCCGCGTTCACATAGGGTGCGGCAAATGGAGCATCGCGTTCGCGTTGGTGAGCATGTGTTCACGTAGTGTTGGGTCTGAGCTGAGGCAGGATGATTATCTCTTCGCGTTCGCGAGGTCAGTTCCGCAAATGCGTAGTTCAGTCAGCGGTGCTTAACGCGATCATGAATGGTATTATGCGATCGTGTAGGGTTATTCAAGAGCATCTTTTCTTCCTCTTCCTCTTCGCGATCGCGATGGTTTTTTCGCGATCACGATAAATGTGTATCTGGGCAGATTTAAAAGATTCAAACGAGGATTCCAAGTTAATAACATAAAATGGAAGTGGGAGCTCGGTAGAAGGCGATTTTTGAGGGGATTTTTTATAGAAGTGATTGGGTTAAGTGTTCTTCACTTAATTTTGGTTAAATTCCATGATTGTATCTTGATTTTTATCTTTTAAATTGGAAATTTGGGGTGAAAATTGGGGGGGGGGGGGGGGAAATAGAAGAGAATTGGAGAGATGATTTTGGGGATTTGATGGGCATTTGATGTCGGATTTTGATGAATTTGGTATGGGTAGACTCGTGAGTAAATGGGCTTCCTAGTTTTGTGACTTTTGTCGGATTTCGAGACATGGGCTCGGGGGTCGAGTTTTAGCCGATTTCGAGTTTTGATGATTATTCAGTATTTTTCTTTTGGTATTGGTTTCTTTAGCCTACATTGATCGTATTTTGTTGCTTGTGGCAAGATTCGGGTCGATTGGAGGTTGATTCGAGGAGCAAAGGCATAACAGAGTGGAGATTTGATTGTTTTGAGGTAAGTAATGATTGTAAATCTAGTCTTGAGAGTATGAAACCGCAGATTTCACATTGTTTTACTATTTTGAGGTGACGCACATGATAGGCGATGGGCGTGTGGGCGTGCACCGTTGAGGATTGTGACTTGGTCTATCCCGTAGAAACTATAAAGTTGCATATTTGACTTAAATTATATGATACTATGTGTTTTAGAAAGAATTTCCTATAAATTGGGTTGAATGCCATATTTGGGCCTTGTTCCAGAGCTGTTTGGACCCTTAGGGGCCTTTTCTGATTATTCTCTCACTCTTTTTCTTTAAGATCTATAATTAGTCATGCTATGTTTACTGATTTCATAACTCAGTCTTTATTACCCCGTTTTGATGCCTATAAACTGTTATTTTGGGATGAGCACCCTGTTTTTATCGATAGCCCGAGTGGCGTTAGAGGGTTATGATTGAGTGAGGCCGATGGCCTATTTTTGTGAGGATATTTATGGGATCGGGCTGCATGCTGCAATATGTTGTTACTGATTCATGATTTGTTGAGGTCAAGGGCCTGATTGATTTGTGCCACGAGGTGGCTTGTTATGAGGCCGAGGGCCTGATTGATTTTATGCCACGAGGTGGCTTGTTATAGTGCTTGGACTGTAGGAGCCCTTACGGAGTCTGTACACCCCCAGTGAGCGCGGGTACCCTGAGTGAGTGATATGATATTTTGCTCGAGGGGCTGTTCTTGATTCATGTTGTGCCCGAGTGGCTGTTTACGAGTGGTTGTGAGGTATGCCTGAGGGGCTGTATATGAGTGATAGTGATGTTTGCCTGAGGGGCTGTTTATGATTCATGTTTTCCCGAGGGGCTTATTATGTTTTTTTCATTTTTTTACTCACTGTTTTATCACTTCATTTGAAAACTGTTGAAAGATGTTTTAAATGGTTTTACTGAAACTCGATTTAAATGAGCTGAGTTGATTCAAAACCCTGATTTTAAAAGCCTGTTGTGTTCTATTGAGATTTCATGATCTGAATTGTATATGTTTTATTGCTCGTCAATTCTGATCAGTCTTTATTTACTTTTATTACTTACTGAGTTAGCGTACTCACATTACTCCCTGCACCTTGTGTGCATATCCAGGGGTTGTTGGATGTGCTAGTAAGTGTTGATTTCATCCGTCGTGGATCTGTTGGAGTTAGCGCTGCATGGAGATCGCAGCCTTGCTCTTCTCCCTCCTATCTTCCTATAGATGTTATTAGTTGGTTTACATACTGTATTGGTCTTGGTATTATCAGACAACTCTTAGTAGATGCTCATGACTATTCACACCCTGATGTCAGGTTTTCTTTCCGCACAGTTGTTTTGATTTATACACTTTATGAAGGTTTATTGTTAAATAACTTTAATTTTATTTTAAGAATGAAAATATTGATTGGTTTTACTAATGTGTCGGCTTTCCTAGTACTACGATAGGCGCCATCACGACATGGTAGTTTGGGTCGTGACACCATCCTCCTGCGTTCGCATAGCACAAGCCTGCATGCCCCTCAAACTTGCCTTACGCGAACGCCAAGGCATCCACACGAACGCGAACCTCTGCTACTTCCAACCTACGCGATCGCTTTCTTCCTTAGGCGACCGCAAAGAACAAAGCATGTACTCCATTGTTTCTCCACTTCCACTACGCGAATGCGGACTTTACCACGCATCCGCGGTGCCCAAACTCGCTAGCCTTCCGCGATTGCGCGCGTGTCTCAAATAGCGATCACATAGAACAATTTCCCAACTTCCCCAATTGGCCTACGCGATCGTGGACCATCTCATGCGAGCGAGTCCAAGGAAACCAGTAACAGAAAACCAGCACTTATTAGCCAACAATCTAAGTCCAAAAATGATCCATTAACTACCCGAGGCCCCCATGACCTCAATCAAACACACCATCTAGTACCAAAACACACTACGAACTTAGTCGAATCCTCAAATAACCTGAAACAACATCAAAAACACGAATTACACACGGATTCAAGCATAATGAACTTTGAAATTTCCAAATTCTACAAATGACGTCGAAACTTATCAAATCACGTCCGATTGACCTCAAAATTTGCACAAAATTCATAAATGACACCATGAACCTACTCCAACTTCCGAAAATCCAATCCGACCCCGATATCAGAACGTCCACTCCCGGTCAAACTTTCCAAAATTCCAACTTTCTCCAATTCAAGCCAAATCCTACTACGGACCTCCAAATCATAATCCAGACACGCTCCTATGTCCAAAGTCACCTAATAGAGCCAAATAAACCATCAAAACTCAAATCCGATGTCGTTTACACATAATTCTATATCCCATGAGCTTTTCCAACTTAAGCTTTCAATTAAGAGACTAAGTGTCCCAATTCACTCTGAAATCTCTTTAAACCCGAACCCAACAAATCGCTAAGTCATATAACAGTTGCAGGACACAAAAGGATCAAAAAATGGGGGAAACAGGGCTATAACTCTCAAAACGACTGGCCGGGTCGTTACACTATATTAAGCAAATCATGGCATGAATCAATAAAACATGTTGCATCTTGCAGCTCGATCCCATAAATGTCCTCACAATCAGGCCTTCGGCCTCACTCAGTCATCAATCTCTCTAGTCTCTACGGATAAAAATGTCATGAAAATCAGCCCAAAAATGATGATATAATGTGTCAATGAATAGCAACAGAGACTGATATATGATATGAAATGAATGAATATGACTGAGTATGAAATTGCAATTTAAACATATAACTCAACAACAAAATGACCCCAGTGGGTCCCAACAGGATAAACATATAACCTAAACATGATTTCTAACATGAGTCAAAACTCAGTTTCTTTAACACATGAAAATACATGGATAATGACAAGACTATTTGACTACACAACTCCACGGAATCGATCGAGTCACAATTTGTCATGACCCGAAATTTCCACTATCGAGATTGTGATGGCGCCTAACATCACACTTACTAGGCAAGCCAATGTTAGAGATATAATACACAATAATCTTAAAACTTCGACGATTAACAACAATTAACACATATCAAATTAATAAGAAAACGGAAGTCTATAAAAAAATCGAGTATTTATACATAACTGCCCATGATCTGGACTCACAACTCACAAACTTCTATGATTTATCTACAAATATTTACCTGAAGTGAAAATACAACTGTATATGAGTCAAGAAAACAGTAAAATGAGCAGGTAGGAGGGGACTCCAGTGTCTGTCAACGTCGACAGATCTACCTTGGGTCTCCTGTATAGTGAAGTCAGCTGCAAATCTCAGAATCAGCTCGAACCGATACTTGAATTTGCACTGAAAGTGCAGAGTGCAATATCAGTACAACTGACCCCATGTACTGGTAACTGTCGAGCCTAACCTCGGTGAAGTAGTGACGAGGCTAGGACAAGACACCCATAAACAATTTGTACCGCATAATCATACATGTAGCAATAACAACAATAGAAGAAAATAAGACATGAAGTACTGGGAGGGGGCATGCTAAGGGGTTCACAGTGTAAGAAATCAGAAATAGTGATATAACCGGATAAATCAAAATGCCTTAAATAGGCAAAACAAGTAAGAACGGTAAATGAAACTGCACGGCATCACCCTTCGTGCTTTTACTCTCAACCTCACCATATGAAACGATAGAACAGTAAAAGAAACTACACGACATCACCTTACGTGCTTTCACTCTCAACCTCACCATATGAAATAATAAAATGGCAAGGCATAACCTTTCATTCTTTACACTCTTCCTTACCATATGAAATAATGAAATGGCACGGCATCACCCTTCGTGCTTTACACTCTTCCTCACTAATCAATGATCAATAATAACGGATAGATAGAAATATCAAAAAAATCAATATTACTTCAATATTTAATGCCACAATATCAACCTCAACCTTGAGCCAATATTCAACAATTACCAAATCTCAGTAAAAAAGGATAGAAGTTGCCCAACATCACAAATAGCTAAACCAAGCATGAACAATATGATTAAAGACTACAATAGTTACAAGAACTAGACTCACTCGCATGCTAAGACTCGACAACAACACATAGGTGCTCGTCACCTCACCTATACATTGTACTCAACAACAAACACGTAGCAAATAGTCAAATAATACCTAACCTCTCAAGCCAAAGTTAGACATGGCACTTACCTCGCTCCAAACGCCAAATCAAAACTCAACCACCACTTTTCCTCTAGATTCCACCTCCAATCTACCCGTATCTAGTCATCATTAACTTACTAACAGTAATTATTGCTAAAGAAATCAGTTTCAAGACATAATTATAGGTTTCCCAAACTTTTCACCAAAAACTCAAAAATCGACTCCGGACCCGCTTGGTCAAAACCCGACGTTCGGACCAAAACTCATTCAACCACTCACCCCGAGCCCGAATATGTAATAAGTTCCGGAATCCGACCCCAAATCGAGGTCTAAATTCCCAAATTTGCAAAATCCCCAACCAAAAATCCCTAATTTCTACCATGAATTAGGACTAGAAATTTAATGGGTGATGATGGAAATTGAAGAAAATGAGTTAAAGAGGGAAAACGTATGACTTGGTGTTGAATTCCCTCTTCAAAAATTTCCCTAGGTCGAGTTCTGGTGATGAAGTATGAAATTTGGGAAGAGGTCCCGTTTTTGTTCTGTTTTGAAAATCACTGGACAGGACTTCATCGCATTCGCGAAAGATCTGTCGCGATCCCGATGCACAGCAACCCAAAGTCTTACGCGTTCGCGAATACCTCCCCGCACTCGCAAAGGCTATGCCCCATGGCCTTCGTGTTCGCGAACCATTGTTCGCGTTCGCGTAGAAGGAATTACTGACCCCTCCTCAGGTCCCTAACACTTCGCGTTCGCATTGAGTTGGTCACGTTCGCCAAGGGTAAAGCCCCATCGCCTGCATTCGCGACCCTGTCTCTGCGTTCCGTAGAAGAAGCTCCTCCCCAATCTCGTTTCTCCTTCGCAATCTCATGAGTGGCTTCGGGATAGCAAAGTACAAAGTGGCAACACACCAGAAACATCAAATACATCAGATTTTCTGAGTCTCAAACTACCCTTGGCCTATTCAAAACTCACCCGAATCCTCGGGGCTCCAAACCAAACATGCACACAAGTCTAAAAATATCATACGGACTTGATCGTGCGATCAAATCACCAAAGTAACACTTAAAACTACGAATTTAGCACCAAAATATATGAAATTCTCAAGAATACTTTAAAATTCCTATTTCTCAATCGAAGGTCTGAATTACGTCAAATCAGTTCTGTTTCTCACCAAATTTCATGAATAAGGTATAAATACCATAACGGATCTATACCGGGCTCCAAAACCAAAATACGGACCTGATACCAATAAGATCAAACATTAACCAATTTTTTTAAAACCATTATAATTTCAATCTTTCAATTTTAATCAAAAATTCATATCTCAAGACCGGTACCTCGAAATTCTATTCCGGGCATACGCTCAGGTCTCATATTTTACTACGGACCCACTGGACCGTCAAAACATGGGTACGGGTCCATTTACTCTAAACGTTGACCGAAATCAACTAAAAATCATTTTTAAGGCCAAAATTTAGTGTTTCTTCAATTTTCCACATAAAAGCTTTCCGGGAACACGTTTGTGGACTAAGCAAAACAAATTGAGGAGGTTTAAAATGAGGTTTTTAAGGCTAATGAGTGCAGAATTGAATTCTAAAACATAAGATGACCTTTTAGGTCATCACACAATTTCTACGGTGCACGTCCACACGCCCGTCATCTAGAATGTGCATCACCCCAATCCAATCACATAACACGTATAATCAGGGGTTCATACCCTCAACTCCAAGTTTAGAAGTGTTACTTACCTCGAACAAGCCGAACCCAATGACGAGCAAGCTAAACAATACTCCAAAAATTCCATTCCGCGCGTATCAACTTCCGAATGCCTTCCTATCTCCTCAATTCAAAGCCAAACGATCTGAAACTAGTCAAATAATGTGCAAATTAATGAAAATATATTCCAATGCTTACAATTAAACAACTTATAAAAATTTCCAACTCCGCTCAAAAAGTCAACCAAAAGTCAACAGTGGGGCCCAGATCTCAAAATCCGACGAAAATTACAAACTCTGACAACTCATTCAATTATGGATCCAACCATACTAGTTTTACTCAAATCCGACTCTGAATCGATGTTCATAATTCGAAAAACAATTTATGGAATTAGAGAACATTCCTCCAATTTCTCTTGAAAAATCAATAATCATATGCTGAAAATGAAGATTAATTCATGAAATATAATCACAAACGAGTCAAGAATACATACCCCGATCCATGTGGTGAAATTCCTCTCCAAAGTCTCCCAAACCGAGCTCCAAAATCCGAAAAATGCGAATGAAGCGACCAAAACCCCGAAATATAGCTTTTGTGTGCTCAGGTATTTACTCTTTGTGATCGCGGAAAATGCTTAGTTATGGTGAAGCACAACTTTTTCTAAGCTCAAAATTTCCCTTCGCGATCGCGTGAAACCAATCGCGAACACGATGAACAAGTTGCCCAACTCTTCCAGACAGCCTCTAGTATAATGGACATAACATTTTGTACAAAACTCTAAATTATAAATGGTTTGAATTTATGAAAACTATACACCAAGGGCTACAACTTTTATTTTTGGATTATCTCCAAATTTCTTATATTTGCAAGATATAAGCTTCTAAATTCAGCCCTGTGCAGCAGCAATTTCTTCTTCGCGAACGTGAATCTGTCTCTACGAGCGCGACTCACATTCCCCTTTCTCCCATTTTTTTCTTTGAGAACGTGACCCAATATCTGTGATCACGATGCACACTGCTGTAGCCAAAAACCAGCAGCGAAAAATGGCCTAGAAAAATTGTCCCAAACCACCCAGAAACTCATCTGAGCCACTCGGGACCCCATCCGAATATACCAACAAGTCCCATAACATAATACAGACTTACTCGACGACTCAAATCACACATAACAACATCAAAATGATGAATCACACCTCAACTCAAACTTAATGAACTTAAAATTTGAACTTCAAAATCTCATGCCGAAACATATCAAATCAATCCGGAATGAGCCCAAATTTTGCATACAAGCCCCAAATGACATAACGAAGCTACTGAAATTTCCATAACCAAAAGACAAACTCGATATCATAAAAATCAAATCTCGTTCAAACCTACAAACATTTAAAACCTTCAAATTTCTTTCGCCATTAGTTCTGAAAACCTTCTAAAAATATCCCAATGAAACTCGGGGCATACACCTAAGTTCAAAATCACCATCCGGATTTAAGGGAATCGTCAAAACTCCAATCCGAGGTCGAATACTAAAAATTCAAACTTGGTCAACTCTTCTAACTTAAAGCTTCAACTATGAAATTCATTCTTCCAACTAATTCTGAACCACCTAAAATCAAAATCGATGATTCACACACGTCATAATAAATCATATGGAGTTAGTCATGACTTTAAATAGTTAAACAGAACACAAATGCTCAAAATGACCAGTCGGGTCATTTCATTATTGAAGTCCTTGTATGGACTTAAGCAAGCATCAAGGCAGTGGAACTTGAAGCTCACAGAAGCATTAGTAAATGCAGGTTTTCATCAGAGTGCTGATTATTCCTTGTTTACCAAAAGATCTGGGAGTGAAATAGTTATTATTCTCATATATGTGGATGACCTACTCATTACTGGAAGTAGCAATATCAAGATTAATGAGGCCAAGGAAGTTCTACATCAGCAATGTAACGTCAAGGATCTTGGTAAACTGAGATACTTCTTAGGCATAGAAGTCTTGATATCACAACAAGGTATTTTGCTAAATCAAAGAAAATACACCTTGGATTTAATTTCATAGTTAGGATTGAGTGGAGAAACTCCTGCAGTCACACCATTGGAGATTAATCAGAAGTTAACTTCAGTAGAGTATGATAAAGGAGCTGGAGTGCAAGGAGATGATCCTATGGTTGGCATTACAGGATATCGAAATCTCATAGGAAAGTGATGGTAGTCTATAATCTCGTGTTTTAGTCGCTTATTTCACTCGAATTCACTGCACTTTACTTGAGTTGAGCTATAATTTGGAGTGATTTTGCACTTATTGTGTGTTTTATGTTGTGTAGGAGTGATTCAGAGTTATGTAGATGTTATGGAGTTGATTCGAGCTATTTGGAGCTTCGAATTCTGAGTAGAAGCCCATGCAATTAAATCGGGATCGCGTTCGGGGGTCTAGGACCAAGTCCGTATGTCAAAAATTGAAGAAACAAACCCATTCTAAGAAAAATGCACAGTCGCACCGCATGGGGCCGCGCGACAGTGAAAAATATGCCTAGAAATGATTTATGGAATTATTTTGGAATTTCCCACAAGCGCGCCGCATGACGCGACACGATAGCACAGAGACGTTAGAGTGACTTCCCATTTCGGCTAAGAAAGGGTAATTTCGTCCGGGGTTTATTGAGGTAGGGATGGCTTAAATACATCAGAAAATGCCATTTTGGACTTTTGATACATTTTCGACTAAGTAGGCTAAGAAGGAGTTGGTAGAACACAAGCACAAAGATTTTATCATTCTTTCCTCACTCAAGATCCGGGTTTGGATTGAATCTATGTTTTTCTATATTTTAATTATATTTGTGATGACTTTCTCCATGTCTATGGAGTAGTTACTTTTGGGGTTTGATGAATTTGGTGTACTAATGATTGTTTGTGGATTATAACTCTAGTTTTATGTATTTGAATCGTTTTGGAAGATTTAATTGTTGCATCTATATTCACTAGTTCATGTAATCGAGAGAGGCATAACTTGTACTATCTTTGCATTATATTGTTGGTTGAGTTCATAAATTTTTCTCAGTAATCGAAAGAGGCTAGTTGAATCATTGATTAAACCTAGTTAGGAGAATAATTGAAAGAGGTTTTCCTAAAGACTAATCCACTACGCATTCTAGCATATCTTCTGTGCTTAAATTGGTTCATCTCGTGAGGTTAAGACTTAATCGAGAGAGGAGTTTCTGCTGAACGTTTGAACTAATAATAGAGTTAATTCGAGAGACTCATATGAACATTGGAAGTGAATTATCTAGAGTAAGATTCCAAATAATTATCTTGCACCTATTATGTCCAAACCCTATCGTCTCTCACTGATAACCTTAGTTGCTTATTCCTTGTCTTGATAATCATTAGTCTATAGCTTTAGATTCTAAGTTAATTTCAATTCTTAGTCATATGAATCTCAATTGTTGATTCTCCTAGATATAAATCAAGCTATAAACTACGAGAATACTATTTAAATTCAATTCTCGTGGACACGATATTATACTATACTATTTTTGATTAGCGAGCACAATTTAAGCACGTGTTTTGAGCTCGTCAGAAAGCTTTTGTATTTGACAGTCACTCGACTAGATATAAGCTATGCAGTACAAACTCTTAGCAAATTCATGCAAGCTATAATGAAATCTCACACGGATGCAGCTATTAGAGTGGTCATATATCTGAAGGCAGCACCTGGCATGAGAGTTCTTATGCATAGGGAATCTACAGACATACTGCTAGGATTTGGTGATTCAGACTGAGCTGCTTGTCCTGTCACTAAGAGGTCAGTCAGTGGATATGTAGTGGAGTTTGGGAACTCTTTGATTTCATGAAAATCAAAGAAATAACATACAATGTCTAGAAGCAGTGGAGAAGCAGAATACAGAAGCATAGCTTCTGCAATTGCTGAGATTGTTTGGCTAACTGGGTTGTTTCATGAGTTAGGGATCACATTGAAAAAAACAGTTACCTTTTGTTGTGACAGCAAAGCTGGAATGCAAATTGCAGTAAATCCCATATTTCATGAGAGAACCAAATATCGAGATCAACTGGGCAGATTTATTGACCAAAAGATTGAGCTCAGGATAGCATCACTACTTACTAGGCAAGCTGAGAGTGTTAAACATTCTACAGCTTCCAGCTTGAGGGAGAGTGTTGGAGTGCTGCATATAAGCCTTAGTTAATATAGAGGTCAGTTTGTACATATTAGAAGTTAGAGGTATGCATTAGTTATTTAGCATTAGTTATAACAAAATTAGTTAGTTGGTTAGTTATAAATATCAGTACAAACTCCCATTTATAGTTAGAATGAAAAAATCGACATTTCCTTTCTCTGAAGCTCCCTCAATGGAAGAATTCTAATAGATTCTGCTTTTTCTTTTTGGTCAAGAAGATTAAAAGATTCAACACGCTAAGATATAAATGAACTTGTATTGTATCTTTTATAGTTATTTTGATGACTTTCTGTTTTAAATTTATTGATGTAATTTGTCTTTCTGTTTTAAACTTATTAATGTAACTAGTCCCTGGGCATGCGCGTTGCTCTTACACCATATAGGAGAGTATAAATTTTAAAATTTACTTAGATATTAGTTATAAAATAATAAAATCTAAATTATTGGAATGATAAGATATACCATATTATAATTTGGCTATATGGTCATATTGCCCTAAGAATTATCACAGTTACGATATGGAACAATATTTTTTCTTAAACTTGTTCAGCAAAAATATCTAGGCCAATAAATTGGCATTTAACATGATCACCAAGTGTTAGCCCCTAATATTGAGCCGTGACGGATGTCGGGCAGATTCTATGTCAGGGGCTTGTACATTGCTCCTTGGCATAGGTGTTTGCAAGTAATGTTCAGAGTTGTATATGTGTCTAAATCAGTGCAAGGACTTAGACAAGTAAGCTAGGCAAGGTGCCATGGGTGATGGAAAGGCAGCCTTGATCGTGGGCGACGGTTAAGGAAAAGAAGACGCATGGCACTTGGCTAAGGCATGCGTGCGGATCAGTGGGACGACTAAGTTCGTGGCAAAGACATGGTCACAAGCTTATGGGTGAGGCATGGTCCAAAAGACAAGGCAAGACAGGAAGCTAAGTGTGGGCAAAAAGCTGGAAAACAAGTGTGCAAGGCATGTGACTGAAGAAGTGTGCAAGGCATGTGCTGTGGAAGTTAAACTCATGTGCTTTGCACATGAGAAGTTGGATAAGTTGTTGAAGATAAGACAATTTCGTGGGAAGAGTTTGAATTTGAATTCAAACTAGGTAGTTGGCTTATTTTTAGGACAGGCATGTGCACGACACATTGTTTTAACTGCCCATAACGCCCCCTTTGTAATCTGCCTATGACAGCCCTATATATGTGTGTAAATACGTTGGTCTAAGGCATGAGATGTTTTGTAAGCCTTTCCAACAAGAGTCCTTTGTAATTCTGCGAGAATAATAAAGGTTGGGTATTTTACCCGTACATGTGTGTGTGCTGCTAACGTTTCTAAAAGTCTGAAATTCATCTAAGTCCAAAACAGTGAGCAGAAAAAGTAAGGTTGAGTGGCTTGTGTGTGGCTACTACCGTGCAGTGTCAATAGAGCGAAAATTGGCTCTGTAACAACTGGTATCAGAGCTTGCTCGTGAACTTGGGACTATGGCTGGACGATCCACTTCGGACTTACGTGAGCGTGTTAAAAAATTGGAGGCATGGGTTGGCGTGACTGATGATCCTTTAGAGTTGGATGATTTGATTACTGAAATCCATCGTCTAAAGGATGGAATGTATCAGTTTCGTGAAGGCATTCAGGAGACTTGTGAAGCCACGAGTTTGGTGGTTGAGGAACTGAAAAAAGAAAATGAAAATCTTACTTTAGAAATTACTATTCTTCGACGAACGTTGGCTGCTCATAACCAACGCAGTGAAGAACATTCTAAGGTTAAGATTCCGGACCCGAAGGCGGTTGGTGGAGTGTGTAGTGCAAAAGAATTGGAAAACTTTCTGTGGGATATGGAGCAATATATCATTGCTGCCAAGGTTCCAAATGTGGAGAAGGTGACCATAACAAGCATGTACCTCACGGGAGATGCTAAGTTATGGTGGAGAACTCGCATGGCGGATGATGAAAGTGCGGGTAGACCCAAGATAGACACATGTGAAAAGCTCCGTAAAGAAATGAAGGACCAATTCTTGCCTAGTAATGCATCTTGGCTTTTTAGGGATCACTTAAAATGCTTGCGGCAGACCGAATTAGTTCGTGATTACATTAAGGAATTTTCTTCCTTGATGTTGGATATTCAAAACATGTCTGAGGGCGTTAAATTGCACAACTTTATTTCAGGTATGCAAGCATGGGCGCAGAACGAACTTCGAAGACAGAACGTGAAATATCTCCCAAGTGAGATTGTTGCAGCGGATTCTTTGGTGGATTATCGCAGTACCCGTAGTCTTTCTGAAATTCCTTCTACTTCAAAACCTAAGAAAAAGGTGGAGAAGAAAGGGGAATGGAGGATAGATGCTCGAAAAGATTGTGGGGACAAAGGCAAGGCTGTTGCTGATGGACCTGCTAGAAACAAAGGCATCGCAAACAAAAAGAGTGATGGTTGTTGGACGTGCGGAGGCTCTCATATTGCCAAGAACTGTCCAAATCGGGAACGGGTGAATGCTTTGCTTGCTACTGAAAATAATCATGAAGGAGAAGGCCGAGAAGTTGTTGCTGCATTGGTAAATCCTTTACAATTTCTGAACGTTATTTCATTGGTAAATGCTACAAGAAATGAGACGAACCCTCATTCCTTGCTTATGCACATTGAACTAAAAATTGGAGAGAAGGTTGTGATAGCAATGGTCGATACTGGCGCTACTCACACCTTCGTCGCGACCAATTTAGTGCATAAGTATGGTTTGAGTATGAGCAAATGTCCCTCCTATATGAAGATAGTGAATGCCAAATCACAAGCCATTGTGGGTATGGCTTATGATGTACCCATGTCTGTTGGAAATTGGAAAGGGAAGGTGAATCTGATGGTGATTCCCTTAGAAGATTTCGAGGCGATTCTCGAAATTGATTTCATGAGGAAGAACTGCTTCATTCCAATGCCCCATTTGGACGGAGTAATGATCATGAATGATAAGTCTCCTGGTTTTGTATAAGTTGTTCATCCATACGGAAAAGATGAAACTCAACGGAGGGCTTCTTTGATTTCTGCCATGATGGTCGAGAAGGGTTTAAAAAGGGGAGATGATACTTTCCTTGCTGCTATGGTTGAAGTGAAGCCCGATGTGCAGGTTGAAGTACCGGATTGCGTTGCTTGAATCTTGAGTGACTTTGCTGATGTGATGCCGCCTGAGCTGCCTAAAAACTTGCCACCAAGGAGGGATATTGATCACGAAATTAAGTTGATGCCTGGTTCAGTGCCGCCTGCTCAACCTCCTTACAGAATAGCGCCAAAAGAGTTGGCTGAATTATGGAAACAGTTGAATGATTTACTTGATGCGGGACTAATTCAGCCTTCCAAAGCTCCCTTTGGTGCACCTGTTTTATTCCAAAAGAAACAGGACAGGACTCTAAGGATGTGTGTTGATTATCGGGCATTGAACAAAGTAACAGTGAAGAACAAATATCCGGTTCCGTTGGTGCAGGATTTTATGGATAGATTGAGCAAGGCATGTTGGTTTACAAAGCTGGATTTACGGTCTGTTTATTGGCATGTGCGAATAGCAGAAGGCGATGAGGCTAAAATAACTTGTGTCACAAGCTATGTCACATATGAATTTTTGGTCATGCCGTTTGGGTTGACGAATACACCTGCTACATTTTGCAATCTTATGAATGATGTCCTTTATGAATACTTAGATGAATTTGTCGTTGTCTACTTAGACGACATAGTCATCTATAGTAGAACGTTGGATGAGCATAAGTCACATTTGACTAGAGTGTTGTCTCATTTGAGGGAGTACCAATTGTATGTCAAAATGGAGAAGTGTGAATTTGCAAGACAGGAGATAAAATTTTTGGGGCACTTGGTTAGCCAAAATCAAGTGCGAATGGACCCAAGCAAAGTGCAGGTCATTATGGAATGGCAAGCACCAAAATCAGTGAAGGAATTGAGATCTTTCCTTGGGCTGGCTAATTATTACAGGAAATTCATTGATGGTTACTCAAAGAAGGCTGCTCCTTTAACAGATTTGTTAAAGAAGAACGTTAGGTGGGAATGGTCAGAAAAATGCAATGCTGCATTTGGTGTGTTTAAAGAAGCCATTACCTCAGAACCTATCTTGCGGCTTCCTGATTTCGAGCTTCCCTTTGAAGTACACACTGATGCGTCCGACAAGGCTGTTGGAGGAGTGTTAGTTCAAGAAGGCCATCCTGTGGCATTTGAAAGCAGGAAACTGAATGAAGCGGAGCAGAGATACTCGGCTCATGAAAAAGAAATGGTTGCTGTTGTACATTGTTTGCAGATCTAGTGTGTCTATTTGCTGGGAACAAAGTTCGTCGTAAGGACGGACAATGTGGCCAATACGTTTTTCAAAACTCAGAAAAAGTTGATCCCAAAGAAAGCTCGCTGGCAGGAGTTTCTGGCAGAATGCGACTTTGTGAGGGAGCACAAACCAGGCAAACACGAAAAAGTCGCTGATGCGTTGAGTCAGAAGGAAGTCTTTGCTGCTGTTTATTCAATCACAAGACTTGAGACAGATTTTCTTGATAAAATCAAGTCTGCTGCTGCAAATGATGTATCGTATGTCAAAACGATGAATCATGTCAAAGAAGGCACGGTGCGGAGGTATAGGATCGAGGACGATCTCCTCTATTTCAGAGGGGGGAGAATCGTGGTACCACTTAGTGAAGGATTGCGTCTTGAGTTGCTGAAAGAAACACATGATACACTATGGGCTGGTCATCCGGGAATTGAAAGGATGTTGGCACTACTGTCCCGATGTTATTTCTGGCCAAGAATGGAACATGTCGTTGAAGCTTATGTGAAGAGCTTCCTCGTTTGTCAACTTGACAAAACTGAGAGGAAGAAAGAAGCGGGGTTGCTGCAACCTTTGCCCATTCCAGAAGAAACATGGCAATCTATTTCTATGGGTTCTATCAGCGGGTTTCCTAAGGTTAATAGGTTGTCTTTAGTCATGGTTGTGGTCGACAGGTTTTCAAAGTATGTTGTTTTTATTGCTGCCCCAACAAAATGTACCTCAAAGGTCGCTGCTGAATTATTCTTCACGAACGTTGTCAAGTATTTCGGTATGCCAAAGGATGTGATTAGTGACATGGACGCAAGGTTCACAGGCCGGTTCTGGACTTATTTTTTCAATCTGATGGGTACAAACTTGAAGTTCTCAACGGCAAACCATCCCCAAATTGATGGCCAAACCGAAAGAATCAATCATCTGCTGGAGGAATACTTGAGACATTTCGTGACTGCTAGTCAGTGAAACTGGACAGATTTGTGCACAATTCTCCTATAATTGTCACAAGTCTTCAGCGACAGAGAAGAGTCCATTTGAGATCGTGTTGGGGAAACAACCAAGGTTACCGAAGGAGATGGCACAACAAAAAACTGGAGGCAAATGTCCAGCTGCCTATCGCTATGGTTGGGATAGACAGGCCATGATGAAGGAAGCAACGGACAGTTTGAAATTGGCACAGAAACGCATGAAAAAATATACTGATCAGAACATGCGTCTATTGGAATTCAAGGTGGGCGACAAGGTGTTATTGAAGCTTACTCCAGAAATCTGGAAAAAGATTAATACACGGGTAAGGATAGAGCATCGGTTTCAAGGTATGATGGTCCCTTTGAAGTGATTGAAAAGGTGGGCGAAGTTGCTTACCGGTTGAAGCTGCCGGACAAAATGAAGATACACCCCACTTTCCATGTGAGTTATTTGAGGCCTTATGTGGAAGATCCTGAAGATCCGGATAGGCACAAAAAGAGCAAGAGAGCTCCTCTTGAAGTGCGCACTCAGATTGAGGATGAGATCGAAAATATTCTGGACCACCGGGTACTTGGGATGCACAAGAAGAACAGGCGGACAGAATTTTTGATTCAATGGAAAGGAAAGCCCGAGGCAGATGCAACTTGGGAGAAGGGGAATTCTTTATGACAATTTGAAGATCAAATTGAGGACTACTTGAAATCAGCCTCGACGAGGGCGTCGAGTTCAACTAGTGGGGGTGGTTTGTTAGCCCCTAATATTGAGCCATGACGATGTCGGGCAGATTCTATGGCAAGGGCTTGTATATGCCCCTTGGCATAGGTGTTGGCAAGCAATGTTCGGAGCTGGATGTGTTTCTAAGTCAGTGAAAGGACTTAGACAAGTCATCTAGGCAAGGTGCCTTGGGTGATGGCAAGGCAGCCTTGATCGTGGGCGACGACTAAGGCAAAGAAGGCGCATGACACTTAGCTAAGGCATGCGTGCGGATCAGTGGGACGACTAAGTTCGTGGAAAAGACATGGTCACAAGCTTATGGGCAAGGCATGGTCCAAAAGACAAGGCAAGGCAGGAAAGTAAGTGTGGGCAAAAAGTTGGAAAACAAGTGTGCAAGGCAAGTGACTGAAGAAGTGTGCAAGGCATGTGCTGTGGAAGTTAAACTCATGTGCTTTGCACATGAGCAGTTGGCTAAGTTGCTGAAGATAAGACAATTTCATGGGAAGAGTTTGAATTTGAATTCAAACTAGGTAGTTGGCTTATTTTTAGGACAGGCATGTGCATGGCACATTGTTTTAACTGCCCATAACTTCCCCCTTTGTAATCTGCCTATGGCAGCCCTATATATGTGTGTAAATTCGCTGGTCTAAGGCATGAGATGTTTTGTAAGCCTTTCCAACAAGAGTCATTTGTAATTATGCGAGAATAATAAAGGTTGGGTATTTTACCCGTACATGTGTGTGTGCTGCTAACGTTTTTAAAAGTCTGAAATTCGTCTAAGTCCAAAACAGTGAGCATAAAAAATAAGGCTGAATGGCTTGTGTGTAACTACTGTCGTGCAATATCAATAGAGCGAAAATTGGCCCTGTAACACCAAGCTTCCCCATCTATCAGCTGATTCATCCGTTGATTGATATCACATCGCATGTGTCATCATCTTCCTCTTCAATCTCTGGAACAAATTAATAACTGCAATTAGTTGAAAAAAAAAAAAAGAAAAACGAAATCACAAAAATAATATATAAAAACTAATGAAAAAGAAAGAAAGAGTAATGTAAAAATAAGAGGGTGTAAACGTAAGATGTCGCCTGCATTTTTCCTTCCTCTAAAAGTCTTTTTCTCTCTTCTATGTATGTTGAAGCCTATATTCCATAAGACTAAATCTTTCTATATCCGTCAAATAAAAAAAAACTAAAAACAAACGATAAAAAGAAGAAATAGACAAAAGAAGTGGAGAAAAAGAAAAATAGAAATAAAATGAAGTATATAAATATATCATGTTCCTTATGGCCTTTCTCTTTTTCTTTTCCGTTGCTTGATTTTATTCCTTTCGGTCTCTATATATCTCCAATGTTAGTAATCAAAACCCCTACTCACAGGGTGTGTTTGGTACAACGGAAAATACTTTTGGTGAAAAATATTTTTTTGGAAAATCAGTAGTAATCTTATTCATTTTTTAGTGTTTGGTACGCAAATTAAGGAAAATATTTTCTCAAGAGTATTCATAAACTTTTTTAGATACAATAAACATGAAGTCATAAACTTTCAAACCAACAACCTTTCGAACCCACAAATTTCATAAACTTCTGAACCGCTAAACTTCAACATACACATAAATCTCCAACTCATAATTTTGGAATTTATAAAATTTCAAACCTGTAAACCAAAAGATGAAAAAATTAAAACTGAAAATATATATAAAAAATATTTTTTCCGGGGG
>ML427613.1:0-42838 GCA_005239525.1 Nicotiana knightiana
ACTCCTGTTATGGTTACTCATTAATGACTAATTATGACATTAATGAGGTGTTACAAAGGATAATGGTAATAGGGATTCAGTTACATAAAGTTCTAGTAATCAATTGCGGGTTCTTGAATCTGCCCGTAGCTTTGTCTAGATTCATTCTGACCGTGCCCCTCTCCCGTTTTGATCAAGTTGAATTTCCCGTGGCTGATAAGTTCGTGGGTTTACTGAATTGTGCCTCTTTGTATCGTACCTATTCAAAGAGTTACGTCCAGCTGTCGTGTTTTCCTGTGTCCACGTGACTGGCTGAGTTGTCAAAAGCTGGCTTACGTGTGAAACTCTTTTTTACCAATACAGTAATCTGGGAAGGATAGGCATCGGCACGATCATGGGAAGTCATAGAAGTAACTTGGTTCCTAACCGATTCACGATTAGTAGAGAAAGAAAATTCTTAAGGAACGATTTCATCAACCGTTGGTTCTCGAGTGGGTTCACTTGATTCCCTATTTCTAGCAGAAGATCTATAGTTGAAGAAGCCCAAGTCCTAGATGAAGAAGGGGTAATAATGTTGGTTTGGGACGTAGAACCAAAAATAGAAACAGATCCTAAACTACGTAATCTACCCCCTCTTCTACTCCTAACAAGAATAGTTGAAGGGGAAGTTCATCTACAATTACTACTATGCGAGGATCGAGGTTTGATGAAGACATTGTTATACAAGAAAATAGTATGTGCTGAAGAACAAGAATGATTAAAGAAGAAGAACACTCTAGATTGAAGGTTTCATGAGAATAAAGACGCATGAGGTATTTATAGGAAGAAGCAATCGTCATGCAAAGTTGGTCATGATGGAAACGCCATAATGAAACAGTTACTTCATGACTGACGTAGCCGCAAGAAAGCCCTAAAAACCACTGAGGAGCCGCAGACCCAATCGACGAAGGCCACATGGAACATGCATTAAATGGAAGTGACATGCGACACGTTGGTTCTGAAGAAGATACGTGGAATTGTATGTGGCTGATACGGCATGATACGTGGATCACCAAGAAGATGACAATTGGAGTGTTACAATTAAAAGATGAACGAGTTGCAAGAGGGACGAACAAATCACTCACGAGATGAAAGGACGCAGTTGCTCGAGCCTAAATTGTTCAATGAAGAGACACGGACAGAATGAATCAAGACAATAAAAAGGTAAGATTCACGAACCTCCAATTGATGAGGAAGAAGAATTGGAACCGTTACAGATTCTTCATGAACAGTTACGATTGTCAATTATAACGGTTCATTAATGACATTAATTCTCATAATAATTCAGACATAAAAGGAAGTAAACGTTATATTTGCAAATCCCTATATAAGGAAAGAAAATTTCACTTGTATGGACACATTCTGATTCTTATTGGAATACAATTACTTTCAATCAATTATTTCTATATTTCTTGTCACGTTTATTTTCTTTCATATAGTTGAGTAAGTGCGAAAATTCTTGGTTATCAGTAACCCGAGTTCTTCTAAAAACAAGCTTTGACCGAGAATCTTATATTTTGGTTAAACAACCATTTGACTATTTTTCCGTTAAAAATCTAATGTACTTTTTATTCTAGAAAAATAATTTACATAGTACTGTACTCTATGAGTTTCCAAACTAAAGTTAGTTAGAAAAATAATTTACATAGTACTGTACTCTATGACGAGTGAAGAACTTAAACTTAAGTACTTAAATATCAACTGTAATATTTGCACTAAAATTGATAATCTAAAAAGATAAATAGCTTGCTGTAATAATTGCAAAATTCTTATTAAACCATCAAGAATACGGATCCGGTTCTATTCTTTAAGGTCTTTGTCGAAGTTGAAATTGCAAATTTTCTAGTCATGGGAAATTGACATAGCTAGCCCGATTGGCTTAGCTTAAAAAAAAACGATCAATTCTACATCTCAAGTTTTCGATCGTTGAGTCATTTTTTGGTGCCGGAAATTGGTTTTCTATTGAATTGTAATTTTCGAGTAACTACCACATAATTCAATTATTTTAATAAGATCAAAGACAATTTTATGACTTTATCAATGATACAATAAGTAAAATTTAATTACTATACAAATAATTTTATAAGTTTAGTGGTCCATAAACGCCGCAAATATCATTTTGGTCCGCGATCGAAACTTTTCCAATATCATACTTTTACTTTTATTTGTATGTAAAAAAAAATTGAAAAATATTTGTGGAAATAACATTCGATGCGTTCTAGCTAGCACCCTTCACCATATATGATAGGTGAAACGTCACACCTCTTGCCCTGCATTTTAAGGCACAAAATATAAAATTAAAAGTTCATTACTCATGTAGTGCCTCATAAAAGATCGTTACTTTTCAATGTGTGTATCTTAATATTGGGAAGGCTCTGTTTTATTGTGAGAACTTGTTTACATATAGGATATACGAAAAAGGAAACTAAAAGTTCATAAGTATTATTATGCGGTGCCTTCTTGATGTTCCTTGGAAGGGCGACGTAAGACTAAGCAATTGATGTCAGTACAACTGTTGTCCGCCAACTGTGGTCCCCTCCGTACGCTAGACGAGATTGTCAGTGCCGTACGACAAAACCGAAGTCAAGAACAATTGAGAGAACAATAATGACAATTGAAAGAAAGCTTGATTGCATAAATGAAAGCTATTACAAAAGAAGGCAACACAGTGTCGAGGGGGAGAGACACCGGTACAAAGAATTGCTTGCTAGAATGTTTCGAATGCTTGACCCCCCCTAATAATGCTTAAAAAAAATAAACCAAAGTTACATGAATTGACCTAATTAAGCTAGAAGAACATAATCAAATTACATGGAATAAAACTACTCTATATTTACAATGAAAATGACTTAGTTTCTTACAAGGTAGAAACAAGTCCGTTGTCAGCAACTTTGTCTCTGGCATCACGATCTGCGCGCGGGGCTTTGTCTGCGTGCGCGACGTTGTTGGCAGCTACTTGCAGCTGGGCGCTAGCGAGGGATATCGTTGGGGCGACAGAGACACATGCACGCTTGTCACTTGGCGCGGCCAAGACCACAGGGCCGTCCGTGGCGCTAGGCGTTAGGAGGCTTGCCAGGACGCCACGGGGCGCGTCCAAAGGGTCATGGGGCATGGATGGAAAGCCTCCCATGACATTCTCCCCCACCTGAGTTGGCGACGTACTCGCGCCTTACTTGCAAAATAATCTTCAATCAGGCTCTTATAGGCTTTGAGGTTTGTCCTCCTCTCTCAAGTATTCTCCTCTGCATCACACCCTTGCCATTTCACCAAAAACTCTTGGTGATCCTTCCTTGAGGCATGAATAACCTGATCATCCAGAATAGTCTCGGCATGCCTTTTCCCGGTTGAATTGGGGCCTCGAATACTGGGTATTGTGAGTTGGCTCCGTGAAGGATCCTCCGTGTCTTCCCAAAAAGGTTTCAGAAGACTGACATGGAAAACATGGTGGATTTTCCACCAAGCTGGGGGATCCACCCGGTATGCAACTTTCCCAATGCGTCTTTTAATGGACAAAGGTCCAATATATTTTTGCAATGGGCGAGGGTCATGGACCCTGCAAACAAGTACCGCTTTGGGATTTTGACCATCACTTTGTCTCCTACTTGGTATTAAACAAAGCGACGATTCTGATCATCATGCCTGTTCATCCGCTTTTGGGCTTTGACCAGATAGCTCCACACTATCTCCAAATTTCTCTTCAATTCTTTTGAGAAGCTAGCAGCACGAGGAGATTTGGACATATTTGGTGCATTCACGGTATGTGGGAGTAGCGATTGTTGTCCGGTAACAATTTCAAAAGCGATTTTGTTTGTACTAGAGCTCTTTTGTGAATTGAAACACAGTTGTGCAGCATCCAGAAGCTTCACCCAATTCTTTTGCGATCCAATAACAAAGTGGCAAAGATATTCCTCCAACATACCATTGAACCGCTCCGTCTGGCCATCAGATTGCGGATGAAAGCTTGAGCTATGACTCAATTTTGACTCGAGGCACTTAAATAGTTGGGTCCAAAAGTTGCTAGTGAAGCGTGAATCACGATCACTAACGATGTCTTTGGGAAGACCCTAATATTTGACGACATGGGAGAAAAAGAGCCGAGCTGTATCTTCTGCTGATATATATTGAGGTGCTGCAATAAAGGTGGCATACTTGGAAAACCGATCCACCACAACCAAGATACTTGTGAGATCTCCGACCTTGGGCAATCCGGTGATCAAATCCAGAGACACGCTTTTCCAAGGTCTCTTTGGAACAGCTAGTGGTTCCAAGAGTCCCGCTTGTGTTAAGCGGTCGGACTTGTCCTTCTGGCATACTAGAAAAGTCCTCACATACTGAACGACGTCGTCGGCCATTTGAGGCCAATAATATGCACGACAAAGTAATGCCATGGTGCGTTCTTCGCCGGGATGGCCGGCCCACAGAGTGTCGGGACATTCCGCCAAAAGAGTTCTTCTCAGATCTCCTCCTTTAAGAACATATAGTCCGTTCCCTTTTACCTTCAGGAACCCATCCTCATGTAGAACTGGCGAGTTTTTCCCTGTCCTACTAGATCAGCCACATATTGTGCAGCAGGATCCCTAATGAGTAGATCCTGTATCTGGTCTTTTATGGTGGTATCTACTTCACTCCCCCTTAGTGTGGCGAGTAGCCACACTGACGCTAGATCAGCTCTCCGACTGAGCGCATCAACAACATGATTAGTCTTCCCACTTCGGTACTCCAGGTTGAAGTGAAATTTTGCTAGGAGTTCCTGCCATTGGGCCTGTCGGCCATTCAGCTTCGGCTGGGTCATGAAATGACTAACAACTGTGTTGTCTGTCTTGACCACGAACGGGGATCCCAGCAGATAATGCCTCAAAAGGCGTAGCGCCGCGCTGTATCCTTCAGCTTCCGGCTCTCATATGCTACGGGATGCCCGTCTTGTAGAAAGACTCCGCTAAGAGCATAGTCGGAAGCATTCGTTTGTACCTCGAATGGCTTGGCCAAATCAGGGAGGGCCAAGACGGGGCTACTAGACATAGACACTTTTAATGCGTTGAAGGCCTCCGCTCGTCTAGGACCCCAATCCCAAACCGTGACCTTCTTGAGGAGTTCTGTTAATGGCACTGCGATAAGGGAGTAATTCTTCATAAATCGCCGATAGAAATTGCATAGGCCAAGGAAAGCCCTTAAGGCGTGGATATCCTTGGGTGGCGGCCAATCTGTGATGGCTTGGATCTTTTGCTGGTCCATCCTGATCCGCCCTTCCTCAATGACATGTCTGAGGAAGTCGATCTGTTTTTGAGAAAAGGAGCACTTGGATAGCTTTGCGTATAATTCATGCCCCCGCAACCAGGCTAGGACCTTCCGCAAATGCTCCAGGTGTTCTTCCAGTGTTTGGCTATAAACCACAATGTCATCCAAATAGACCACCACGAATTCATCAATATACTCTCGGAAGACTTGGTTCATCAGGGTGCAAAATGTAGCTGGAGCATTAGTCAAGCCGAAAGGCATAACTAGGAAGTCGAACGACCCCTATCTTGTCACACAGGTCGTCTTGTGTTCATCGCCCTCAGTAATCCGGACTTGCCAATACCCTGTCTTTAGATCAATTTTTGTGTACACCGTTGCACTCTTAAATCTATCGAACAAGTCGTCCATGAGAGGAATAGGATACTTTTTCTTCACAGTGATTTTATTTAAAGCCGATAATCCACACAGAGTCATAGACTACCATAATGTTTCTTTTGGAAAAGCATAGGGGACCCATATGGGGACTTGGAGGGTACAATGATCCATGTGTCTAGAATCTCCATCAATTGTCTACGAAGCTCGGTGAGTGTGGGTTGTGACATTCTATAAGGTGCCCGGGCAGGTGGCTTCGCACCCGCGACTAACTCAATGTCATGGTCCACAGTGCGCCTAGGCGCAAGTTGCTTTGGCATCTCCTGTGGCATGAAATCTTCAAATTATAGTAGTAGCTCCTTTATGGGTGTAGATATGGGACCCGATGAGCGTTCTAGATCTTCAAGGCATAAGCTAGCCAGGAACGTAGGTTCATGTCTTTTGACTCCCTTCTTCAGCTGCAAGGCCGAGATGTTCTCAGTGGCCATTTTCACGGACATGCACGGGATAATGCAGGGCTTGGCCCTATTTACTCCCATCATCAGAAGTATGTCCGCATATGGAACGGGCATGGTGTTGGTTTAACAATTAATATTTGGTAAGTGGATATTCATTTATGGAGGGAATATTTTGCCGCCGCTTTTCCTCGAATCATTGTATCCTTCTCTGCACCATAGGCGTCGTTTGTCACTTCCATTTAATGCTCATACCGCGTGTCCTTTTCGGATTGGTTATGCATTTACTCAGCACCTTTTAGGGC
This sequence comes from Nicotiana knightiana, assembly GCA_005239525.1. Lineage (NCBI taxonomy): Eukaryota > Viridiplantae > Streptophyta > Magnoliopsida > Solanales > Solanaceae > Nicotiana > Nicotiana knightiana. The sequence goes on from ML427613.1 coordinate 6,386, forward strand.
TTTTTGCCGTTGTGCCAGTTGTATTGGTAAAAAAGAGTTTCACATGTAAGCCAACTTTTGACAACTCAGCCAGTCACGTGGACACAGGAAAACATGACAGCTGGATGTAACTCTTTGAAGAGGTACGGTACAAAGAGTCACGGTTCAGTAAACCTACGAACATATCAGCCACGGGAAATTCAAGTTGATCAAAACGGGAGAGAGGCACGGTCAGAATGAATCTAGACAAAGCTACGGGCAGATTCAATGACCCGCAATTGATTACTCGAACGTTATGTAACTGAACCCCTATTACCGTTATCCTTTGTAACGCCTCATTAATGTCATAATTAGTCATTAATGAGTAACCATAGTAGGAGTCGTACGTTATAAGAATCTCCTGTATAAGGGAGGGGAATATAACTTGTAAAGGCATCTGATTCTCGAATACGATCAACTTCGATCTTTTATTTCTATAATATTGTCTATTATTCATTTTTTCCATTATCTTGATTATCAGTAACTCGTATTCATCTTAAAAATAAGCTTTAGTGAAAGGGTCTAATTCTTTGGTTAAACAAATTGGTTCCGTTACTGAGAAACTGATAATCTTTGTTCATTTTCCAAGTGACATCCTTTGAATTATGTCAAACCCCAACGACAACAACCAACAAAGAAGTGGAACTCCAGTTCCATCACCTTCAGGAATCCCACGGGGTTCGAGGGAACAATCCCCATAAAGATCCAATAACAACCATGGTAATAATGATCAAACTATGGAACAAGATCATGTAAAGCAAATGATTGCAGAGTATGTGAGCCAAGCTTTGCAAGAATTTGCGAGAGGATTACCAGTAGCGTTTCCTACACCGCCAACGATACCCCCTAATAACACCATCACCATGGAAAATCCTCAATCTAGGTTGGCAAACTCAGGAAGAGGAGATACTCCTAATGAATCTGTCGAACTCTAATAACTCAGAATTACAAAATTTACTGTTAACCATGTAGAAACAGATGAAGGAGCAGAACGATTGCATCGAACAAATTCCTGCTGTACCACCTGTAATCAAAGGCATTGATGTTGATAGATATTCTCAACACCGTGGCAGCCAAGTGCGGCACCTTTGCCTATTCCCAAGAAGTTTAAAATGCCTGGTGTTACCAAATATGATGGAACAACTGACCCACGCGACCATGTGACTTCTTTCACTACTGGGGTAAAAGGCAACGACTTAACGAAACAAGAGATTGAATCAGTCCTTGTCAAAACATTTGGGGAAACACTTACCAAAGGGGCTCTAACCTGGTATTCTGTTCTCCCTGAAAATTCTATTGACTCTTTTGCTGAACTTGCAGATTCGTTTATAAAAGCACACTCTGGTGCACAAAACGTTGAGAAGAAAATGGAAGACATATTTAAAATAAAACAAGGAGACACGGAACTACTCCGAGAGTTTGTAGATAGGTTTCAATGAGAAAGAATACAGTTACCCAGGGTGCCTGATAATTGGGCAGCCATGGCATTTGCAAGCAACTTGAACGATAAAAGCTCAGAATCCACCGTGCGACTTAAGGAGAATCTAAGAGAATTCCCCGCCACAACATGGAACGATGTATATAACAGGTACAACACTAAACTCAGAATAGAAGAAGATATCATTCGTTCAAGAGATGAAGATCATTCCAGATCCAGATGTCCTGAATCAGATAGAAGATCAGGTAAAAATAGGTACGATCCTTACTTAGGACCCTCGGGATGCGATATCCGCTCCAGGTTCGAAAACACTAGGTCCGACTATAGACTACAAGGAAGAGATGTAATCTCATCCCCGTCTAGATCCAGAAAAGATCGAGATGAACGACCTAGAGGTACTACTCAAATTGGGGATCATACCTTTAACGTAAGTACTACTGAACTTGTCTCAATATTGAAGAACATGGGAGACAAGGTTAAGTGGCCCAAAGAGATGCGGTCAAATCCAAATAGAAGAAACCCAGATCACTGGTGTGAATTTCACAATGATCATGGGCACAAAACTGCGGATTGCATATTTTTACAAGGTGAAGTAAAAAATTTGTTAAAACAGGGCTATTTAACAGAATTGTTTAGTGATAAAGGTAAACATGCATATATGAGGAACATGCAGGAGCCCCCAAATCGTCCTTCTCCAAAATGAACTGTTAACGTATTACACGGGGGTGAAGAAGTAAACAGAGTGATTTGCAGAACAACCACAAAGTTCACAATTACACACGGGAAACGTGCTCACGGAGAAGATGATATAAGTTTCGATGATGCAGATAGCAGCAGATTAATGCTTCCGCACAACGATGCTCTGGTAATATCTCTACTTATTCATGACACTAACATGAAAAGAGTGTTGATTGATCCAGGCAGTTCAGTCAATATCATTTTGCTAAGAGTCGTGGAAGAAATGCTACTGGGGAATCAAGTAATCCCAAAAGCATGAGTGATATCCAGGTGTGATAACTCTACGGTTATAAAAAAAGGAGAAATTGAGCTTAACACTTATGCTGAGGGGGTGATATAAAGAGCTAGGTTCCAAGTCATCGATACTCACATGGCTTATAACGTGATCATTGGAAGGCCATGGATCCACGACATAAAAGCAATACCTTCCACGTTGCATCAGGTAATTAAATTTCCCTTTGAATGGGGGATTCAACAAATCAAAGAAGATCAGTAGACTGCAAAAAATATAAATTCTGTGGTACACTACAACAAGAAAATAGAGGTGGAAGAATTATGAGATAAGGAAATCTCCCAAACAGGTAACACAGCCCAAACAGACATGGAAACAATTACTGCCCAAATAGGTACGGAAGATATTATTGCTGAAACATGCACAAAAGAAAATACTTACGAGAATAATAGTCAAGTTACCACGGAAGGTGTACTATACCACACAGATGCGGATTCCAGATCGGACGTAATTCATGAACCGAAGGAAGATGAGCACATCAAAACAACTACGGAGGAGCTCGAAACTATTCCGTTATCTGAACAAAAACCTGAGTAGAAAGTGTATATAGGCCCGAGGCTGAGCCGCACTCGAAGAGGTAAGTTAATTGATTATTTAAAGGCTAACGGATACTGTTTTGCGTGGTCCCACTAAGATATGACAGGCATCCCACCAAAAGTGATGACTGATAAACTAAATGAAGATATATCCTTCGAACCTGTTAAGCAGAAGAAAAGAAAGCAAGGACCATTCAAGAACCAAGTGATCGACGAAGAGGTACAGAAACTCTTGAAGATTGGTTCGATACGAGAGGTAACGTACCCTAATTGGTTGGAAAACACCATGGTAGTACCTAAAAAGAATGGAAAGTGGAGAGTATGCATAGATTATACTGATTTAAACAAAGCATGCCCCAAAGATTCATCCCCATTGACTCATATAGATAAAATGATTGATGCTACTGCAGGTCATGAGATATTAAGCTTTCTAGATGCATATTATGGTTATAATCAGATTAAAATTGATCCTTTAGACGAGGAAAAAACCTCATTTATCATGAATAAGGAAACTTATTGTTATAAAGTCATGACTTTTGGCCTAAAAAACGCTGGAGCCACCTATCAAAGGCTAGTGACCAAGATGTTCCAAAAATATCTGTGAAAAACAATGGAGGTATACACCGATGACATGTTGGTAAAATCAACACAAGCACGAGACCATTTCCAATACCTATCTACCGCTTTTGATATTTTATGCAGGTATAATATGAAGTTGAATCTAGAGAAATGCGCTTTTGGAGTGCAATCAGGAAAAAATTTGGATTTCCTTGTATCAAACAGAGGAATAGAAGTATATCCCGCTCAAATTAAAGCCATAGAGGAAATACGTGATGTTTTAACAAATAAAAAGGAAGTTCAAATACTGACAGGAAGAATAGTAACTTTGGGGAGGTTTATTTCTAGATCTTCCGAAAAAAGTTTTAAATTCTTCTCAGTTCTAAAAAAACAGAATCAGCTCGAATAGACTGAAGAATGTCAGTAAGCCCTCAAGAACCTGGAGATTTATCTATCAAAACCACCACTGCTTTCAAAGACAAAAGAAGGGGAAAGATTGTACATCTACCTGGCTGTCTCAGAAATTGTTGTAAGTGTAGTATTGTTAAGAGAAGAAAAAGGTAAACAATCACCTATCTATTATGTAAGGAAAACTTTGCTAGATGCTGAGACTAGATATCCGCATCTGGAAAAGTTAGCTTTTGCTTTAATAATGGCATCTAGAAAATTACGACCCTATTTTCAATACCACCCATTGTGACCTCATATCTTTTAAGAAATATTCTGCATAAACAAGAATTGTCAGGAAGATTATCCAAATGGGCCAGAACTAAGTGAGCATGGGATAATTTATCCGCATAGGACTGCAATTAAGTCTCAAATACTAGCTGATTTTGTTGCTGACTTTAGCAATGGCATTTTATCTGAAGTAGAAAAAGAGTTACAACTCTTTAACGGTGTTAATCCAGGCCTGTGGACCTTGTTCACAGATGGTTCTTCAAATGTAAAAGGCGCTGGCTTAGGCATAGTCTTGATATTACCCACGGGTGAAAAGACACGGCAAGATATAAAGAGTTATCATATAACTGATAATGAAGTAGAGTACGAAGTTGTTATTGCAGGGTTTGAACTTGCACGGGAGCTCTCCATCGAGCAAATTGTGATCAACAGCGATTCCCAACTAGTAGTAAATCAGATACAGGGGACTTACATTGCACGAGAGACTAGAATGCAACAATATCTTGAAAGAGCAGGGGAGCTCGTGGGACAATTCAAAACATGGAAGGTAGTGCAAATATCTAGAGTAGAAAATGCAGAGGCAGATGCATTAGCTAACCTCCCAGCAGTCACGGAAGTAACGAACAAAGACAATACAATTATTGTTCAATGATTTCATTCAATAATAAACCAGGACAGGAATGAGGTAACTTTCAACAACCTAACATGGGACTGGAGTAACGAAATTCTTAATTTTTTGCAGAATGGAACCGTGCCTGAAGACAGGAAAGCGGATCAAGCACTACGCCGCAAAGTTACACGGTACTGCCTTATTCGCAACTTACTTTATCGCAAGATGTTCGGAGGACCCCTAGCCAAATGCCTTGCACCTAACCAAACGAAATTTGTGATGAAAGAAGTCCACAAAGGACACTGTGGAAATCACTCAGGGGCGAGATCCTTAGTGAAAACTCTAAGCAGAGCCGGATACTATTGGCCTAAGATGGAAGAAGATGCCGAGAATTTCGTATCCAAATGTGACAGATGCCAAATGTTTGCCAATAACATGCAACGACCAACAGAGTTATTACATCCAATAATATCTCCATGGCCTTTCATGAAATAAGGGATGGATATAGTAGGACCTTTACCCACAACTAAAGGTCAGGTACGATTTTTACTAGTACTAACCGACTATTTTACAAAATGGGTAGAAGCATAAACGTTCAAACAAGTGCGAGAAAAGGAAGTTAAAAGCTTCTTATGGCGAAACATAATATGCTGCTTTGGAATACCAAAGGAAATCGTGTGTGATAATTGCCCATAATTCATAGGCTCACTTATCACAGAATTCTTCGAAAGTTGGCAAATCAAGCGGATCACCTCAACGCCTTACCACCCCGTGGCTAATGGTCAAGCTGAGTCAACAAATAAGGTCATCATAAACAATCTAAAGAAACGGCTGGATAAAGCCAAAGGAAACTGGCCTGATGAATTACCGGCAATACTATGGGCATACAGAACAACCTCAAAAATAGCCACGGGAGAAACTCCGTTCGCACTTATTTATGGTTTAGAAGCCTTAATACATGTGGAGATTGGCGAACCAAGCATAAGGTTCACAACAGCCATGGAAGGTGAAAACGATGAAGAATTAAGGATCAACCTGGACCTGCTCAAACCACGGAGAGAAACATCATTGATACGGATGGCAACTCAAAAACAAATCATACAGCGTTATTACAACCGTAAAGCTCATCTCAGGTACTTTAAAACTAGGGACTTCGTCCTAAAAAAAGTCTTTCAATCAACAAAAGAAGCAGGTGCATGAAAGCTAAATGAGAACTGGGAAGGACCTTACAAAATTCGAGGGATAGCTGGTAAAAAGGCGCCTATGAGTTGGAAGCTATGGACGACAGAGTTCTACCAACAAGCTGGAACGCCATCCATCTAAAGAAGTATCACTTCTAAAAAGAAAAGAATACCCCCTGTGAGGTATCACACGTTCGATTTTATTTTGAACATTTAAAAATTTTACTAACTTTTTTAGATGATAGGAACAAAGCTAACCCATCAGCAGATGATGATATTAGACCTGAAAAGGCGCGAGGAAATAACACAATTCCCGGTCTAGGGTTACACTTTCTGATGGACGTTTTAAAAGGGGTTAAGCAGTCATCATCTAAAAAACAATATAGTTTCGAGTCCTGAATATTTTTCCTTTTTAGGAAAAAGACCACAAGGAAGGAATAATCAAGTGCTCGAGATTTCATTCTTCAAAGCTCAAACACTTGGGGAACTATACAGTATGGAAGGCTAAGACGAAGCAAAGAAGACTATCAGAAAGTCAAAAGCTCGAGCCTAAAGACCCATCTACCCAATGAAGACAAATGACACGAGAAGAATCAAAACAAATCAAAAGAGTTATCCAAATACAAAGCCTAATACAAAAAGCAAAAACCTTCGAACATATTCAGGTTGAAAGGCAAAATGTTAGTCACGAGAAAGAAATGTATGTTGATACCCAATTTTTCCTCAAATTATTTTCAAACTTGCATATAAGCTTTCTAAATTACTCTTTGTAATAATGAGTGTTTTTCCCTATTTTTCTATATTTTTATTAAATTATTTTCCTGTTTATTTTAATATTTCATATTTAAATAATTCATAAATTATGCTAGAAATAGTTTTAAAATATTTCCCTGCTCAGTATATTATTTATAATCAATTTTTTATCTAGTGAAACTCAATTATTTCACAAATTAGTCAATTGGGTCTTATTTAATTTCAATTACAATAATTTTACAATTATAGCCCAATTGGACATTTTGTATTATTTTAATTCAAAATTTATGTGTTTTTACACTCAATATTAGTTAATTACTGCAATTTTACCTAGTTTAGCTTAATTTCATTTTTTATAATTATTGGTTATTTTAATTAATTAATTATCTAATTTTATTGGGTATTTAACACTTAGCCACATTTATTTAAAATTCAGCCACATTTTGTACCCAATTAACCCCAACCCATCAGACCCCTAAACTACCCAGCCCAAAACAAGTCTCTACCCGGCCCAAACCCCAATTGGTCTGAGTCGTTGATCAAGTGAGATCAACGGCCCAGATCCGTNTCAGCCCAAACCAAGTCTCTACCTTGCCCAAACCCCAATTGGTCTGACCCGTTGATCAAGTGAGATCAACAGCCCATATCGGTTCCTTCCTAAATTAACCCAAACGACCCCCCAAACCCCTCATTTCATTCGAGACCTCTCATCTCTCTATCCGGTCTCTCTCTCCCTACTCTTTAGAACCTTCCCTGGTTCACCTCCTTCTCCGATGAAGCTCAGCCCGTCTCCGGCCACCTCCGACCACCCTCTTTTCGACTCTCTGCCGCCATGACGCCTCCTTTCTCCGGTTACTTCCTCTCTAAGACCTTCAGTGGTCTTTACCATGTCCAACAACTACTGGGCTCCTGCTTGGGTGGTTTTCCGGCTCTCTCTAGTGGGGTTTCAACACGATTATGACATGACCACCACCGTCCTCGAGTTTTCATAGCAGGTTCTCCAATGTCTCTAGAACCCTAATTTTGAAACTTCCTGTTTTTCTCAGATCTACACTAGATCCAGGTTTATTACGAGTATTATTACACCTTTTCTCAAAGGTTTTCCATTTTAAACGAGTTTTTCAATTAGGGTTTCTGAAACCCTTTTTCAAACGATTTCTCAGAGTCAAGTAATTATTCTCATATGCTTGAACTTTTTATCCCTTTTAATCATGATTTATTATGTTAAAACTTTAGTTTTAACACTGTATTCTAACCCTGAAGATGTCTTTACTGATTTGTTCCTTCGATTTGTATGTGTGTATGTTTCTCCATGAGTAACCCATGATTCTTCCTATGATTTTACCCTATTGTACTTATTAGGGATTCCTGACTATGCTTTTGCCTATATCATGATTACCCTTTGTGATTATGATTTTTGTCTATTACCTGCTCACTGCCCTCATGCTCATAATGTCTTGTTAATTAACACTATGTTCTAGCCTGAGTCCCGATTCTATGAAATTCTTACCTTTGCTATGTTATTGGACCCTTGATTCTATTGCTTCTTGCCTAACGAGTACTGTCTTCAACATTTTTGAATCCCTGATTTCCTGTATGACACTCTTTACTGATTTTCGACTACTCTTCTTGTTATACAACTTTAAATCACTCTCTTACTTTATTATGTTGCTGATTGCACTATTAACTGATTCCTACTGTTATTTCCTTAATTATACTTCATGTACCTGGCCCTAATTATTCACAATGTTTGAATTCTTTCCTGATTGTTATACCCTTGCTATGTGAATTCTTTTCCTTATTTGCTCCCTCTTCTTTACCATTTAAGATGACCCTTTAATTAAGGGAAGACTTGGGCTGATTCTCATTTTTACTGATTCTGGGGTCTACAATTACTGAACTAAATTGATTCCTTCCTTATTAATTCTATACCGATTCTACTTGCCTTATATATTACTGATTCTTACCCTTTGAATAAAATCCCTTAACTTAAGGGAGTACTTACCTTAATTTTCCTGATAAATTGATTTCGAGTTCCTTAATTACTACTTGACTTTGATTTTTACCTTATTTACTACTTTCTTTTCAACTATATATACTTTTGCTCTTTCATTGTAAAGACACGGACATCAATACCATTCTCTCTGCTCTCTCTCTTGTGCTAGAACTCTCTCCTTTTCTCTTTACTCTACTATTGTTCTCTCTGCTCATGTCTATTGTTAGCCGGCTGTAAGCCAAGGCTAACATTGTACTCTCACTTTTCTTTTTGCATTCTGCTTTGCTCTCTCATCACTGGTATGTTCTAATTAATTTACAAGTCTCAAACCAATGTGCTTATTATTGTTTCAGTTTGTTATCTTCCTGATTTTCTTCTACTTATGCTTCTACTGCTCAACATGCAATTGAATCTTTTGTTTATCTGTTAGTACCCATCATGCTTTATCTCTTTCTGACTTACATGCTGAGTCAGTGATGCTCATATGACTATTGTTTACTCCTAATTTTACCAGTTATAACTGTATTCTGTTGCTGTCTATTATCATGTCTAAACTTGGCCATTTCTTAGTCCCCTGAACCTCTTTGATTTGTGTAACTATGCTTAAATGAGTTTCTTAAGTCTATGGATCTCCTTTTGTTATTATGTGACCTACTTGTCTCCTTACCCCATTATCCTTGTGTGCAATTCTACACTGTTGAACTTTTTTTTTTGTGATTAGTACTTCTGCTGTTTTTCAAAAGCTAATCTTTCAAAACAACTCTCCAGTTTTTTTGTAAACTCTGTTCAACTACAAATGTTTCTCTCCTTCTAGCACATCTCACTACTCTTAGAAATTTAGGTTCTACCCCCTTTGTGTGAGCACTGCCTTGGGTACCTCTGAGTACCCATTGAACTCTGACACATAAGGCTGGTAATTCCACACTGCACTTGCTCAACTTTGGTAACTATGTTTGGGTGCTGCTATTGGCCAGGGACCCATTGGGGCCCTAGGGAGATTTGCTGCACCCAGACCATGTAAGGCTGTGAAAGTCGAAAGGATTGGGGTTGGGAAATATGGGCCTGATTGAAGGCTCCCAATAGAAGTAGCTTCTTATTTTCCTTTTAGTAACGTAATTTATTATCCCTAATTTGTAATAAGTTGTAAACGAATATTTGGGGCTGGATAGTAATTATGGAAGGGGATTATGCATGCTTAGATAGTTATGGGTAGAAATCATGACTATAGGATTTATTTACCTATGTGTGCAATAGTATCATGCTTAGGACATGCGTACCATGCATTAGAAACCATGTTTAGGTTGTTTACTTCAGCATCTATGCTATTCTCATGTTTATTTTAGAAATCCTGCTCAAAGCTAATAACTATAATAAAATATGTCGTAATGATACTGCTTCTGCATTTGCATCCAGAAATATTCTTCAGGACTCATAATCAATGTGTGCGTACTCAGTATATTTACGGACGCCTAGGCAAACCTTAGGCCTAGTACTTATTAAAACCAAAATCAACTATTTTATGTCTTGCCTGTATTAAAAATGATCCTTAGAACTAATCAGTCTCTTCTGAGAATATTAGAACCTTGCTGTTTGTCACTACTTTTACTCCTGCAACTGATGGATTTTCAAAACGATTCTCCTTTTCTGAAGTTCATGCAAATCATTCTGTTTATCCTAAACCCTTGCTCTATTTTTTAAATCACTGGTTCTTGAAATTGTGCACTCACTCTCCTTCTACTAAAACTACTATAGACTACTGATTCATGCTCTATTTTGAACTACTGGTCTTCAAAGTTAGTCACTCCTTTTCGAAGTCAGTCTGTTTTATTTAAAAGGTCCTGCTTCACTTCCAATTACTGACCTTTTTTGAATTATTCACTTGTTTTACTGAGAAAAGTATCTAAGCTGCTGTGCATTTTAAATTCCTGCTCCTGCCTTTGATAAACTGGATCTCCAGAATCAATCACTCTTTCCTGAAAACCACTCTGTTTTAAGTGAATTTCATGTTTTATTACTGAGTTTTCAAAATCATTTCCCTTTGCTAAAACTCACTGAAACCTACTGTCTCATGCTTTAGGTTCTCCTTAAGACTTTTGTTGTGTTCGAGACGTGCTATTTTACTTTTCTTATTTTTGGAGGGATCTATGAGCTTCATATATGCCCTTATGTGTTCCCCATATTTGTAGTCCTAATTGTTTTATATGTCGCTTGGATTTTGTCCTTCTAAACCTAGGAGGTTCAGCTTAGTACTCACCTTGTAGGATTAGTAGTCCTAAACACCCTCCGGGACTTATAGAATGGGACGGGTAATAGCACGCAATAAGCTTTCGTGACCAGCACGCGCTTCTAACCTCTACGGGGTGAGAAGCGTAAAATACGGATATGATGACCGGTGCGCTAATACCACGTGTAGCCCCTCTTCGAGGAATGATTACCGGGTATTGCATTGATTTGATCCGTATTACTTTAAACCTAGGACAATTCTTTTCAAATGTTTTTACTCTGATGTTTTACCAAAAACCTTTAAAGATTTTCATATTTGTTTGAAATCCCCTCTTATATTAACATTGCTTGCTATTTGTTTATCGTCCAAATTCACAAAACTTCTTGGCTGGGACCTACAATCGTGGATCTTGAGGGGTGCCTAACACCTTTCCCTTAGGATAACTTCAAGACCTTACCCAATATCTGGTAATGCAAACTAGTTCATGAGTTATCTACTCTAGGTTCCCTAACGCACCACAAAATCGTTAGGTGGCTACTCTTCCTTAAACCTCTTCCTTTAAGGAGTTGTCCAGAATGTCATAAACCCGATCTCTCCGCACCTGACCCGTGGGAGGAAAAAGGGGGGCGCGACAACATGGCTACTCCGCTGGGGATATTCCCTAGTCTTACACCCTTACAGGTTGTCTTGTGAATTTGGACCTTTCATTTTCTATTTAAATGTTTATACCCTTTCCTATTCCCGTTATATGCTGTTAACTGTTTAATTTCGCAAGTATTTATTTTTTCTGAAGAAAACTGACGTATCTTCATGTTTTCTTTGTAACTGCTTTCAATTATAACTGTCGTATTTCCTTTCTTTACCGCTTTCCTCAATGTGAAAATACATGCCTACTTGTTTAAATGTTATTTATTGAATATCATGCTCCGCATTCATATTCCACTCGTGCCAAACAAAATCCTATCACAACGCTTACAATGAGTGGTTGCACTATTCCAATATTACTACCCCTAAATTCGGAAAGGTGTATTTGCGGTAAAACTAGTCGATCAGCGGTGCAGTTGACAGTTCGTTCCTTCCCCCTTGAGTTGTCTGCTCAAGGGTACCGATCTAAAACCCCATAGAAACCTTACTCTACTGTATGTTGCATGTATCATGGTCAAACCTAGCCAGGCTAACGTGTTGTCCGCACAACAACCTTTAATATAGCCTTGTCCAAAGTCCATTGGGTTTCCCTGGAACCCAAACGGACGCCTTCACGTTCTCTGCATTTATTTGGAGAACTAAATGCTCATGCTAATTATTGATGTTAAATAGTCGAGTCCGGTGGGCGTAAAGGCCTAACCTGTTTGTTTTGCATAAATGAGGCATGAGGTCCTCAAATTCGGCATGGTTACCAATATTCACCCCAAACTACTGAACTAGTGGGAGGATCTTCACTCCATTGACAAAATAGTCGTCAGAAAACACTTGGGCAACCTGCCCTCTCTTCTGGACATTCAACCTAACAACATGATGATAGAAGCTGCTACCCTGTTCTGGGACTGTGATCGGCGGGTCTTTCACTTTGGAAACAATGAGATGACACCATTGCTAGAGGAAATAGAAGGGTTAGCCGATTTACATTGGGAGTCTCCATGGTTATTGATGCCTGAAAACCGTACAGGCCGAGGTTTTCTCAAGATGATGGGACTAAAGAAAAATCCAGACTTGGTCTGCTTGGAAGACTCGTACATCCCTTTTGACTATTTGTACGAGAGGTATGGTCGTAGCCAGTCTTACCGCACTTATCGGGAAGAGTTCGCCCTTACTTCTCTGGGGCACATTCACCGCCGGGTATTCGTCTTTATAGTATGCTTCTTGGGTCTGATGGTGTTCCCGACAAAGAAAGAAGGAACCCACGCTAGGTTGGCTATGGTTACCAAGACTCTGATGGAAGGGATTGACGGGCACTTCAGTATCGTGCCAATGATCATTGCTGACATGTACCGTGCCTTGGAAAAGTGTCAGCGAGGGGCAAAACATTTTGAGGGTTGCAATCGGTTACTCCAACTGTGGCTCACTGAGCATTTGTAAAAGGGTGACTACCGTCAGGACATGCATAGGAGAATTTGGGATGATCATATTGCTTTCCATCATCCAAAGCGTATGAACTACATCCCCGACATGTTTGCTCAGCCGGAAAACACCAATAGATGGGCCGAGTTGCTAGGAAACTTGATTGAGGATCAGATTCAGTGGATGTTTGAGTGGTTCCAAATCGACGAGTTCATCATCCGAACTCGAGACACCCCATTTCTGATATTGATTGGTCTAAGAGGGACCTATACTTACGTCCCGATCCGAGTCATGAAGCAGGCAGGAAGGAAGCAAGTTGTACCAAGGGTCGAGAAGATGAGTCATCTCAGGGCAGATTTCCAAATCGACGGCATCCCTCATAAGCGCCAAGCTCAGTATTTGTGGCACTGCAAGATCCGGCTAGAAAATGACACTATTGAAGCCGACATGTATCATGCTGGTTACTCTCCTTATTATCTGGGATGGTTGGAAGATAACTGGGGTGGAAGTATCGAGCCAGGGTTTGCTCAAGGCCACAGGGTCATAGATGAGAAGGCCGAGGCAACGACTAGACCCAACCAGTTGCGCAAGAGGCTCCGTGATTGTGAAGAAGATCATCACAAAATACACGAGGCCAACAAGAAGCTGATAGAGGAATGGAAAGACATGGCCATCACCTCCACCTAGAGGCTTGCACACTGGAGGGAGGCATAGTCGACTTAGAGGAGAAGTTCATTAGGAGGATCGAGACCTGTCAGAAAGCCGAGGGAGCCGAAGGAGGAATTCTAGCCAGGACCTACTTGTTGTTGGGACTCCGCGAGATGGGGACGCTGATCAAGGCGAGCAGATATGCCGAGTCTAGGGAAGTTCCTTTTGGGACCAAGTAGATAAGATTGTCATTAGTTTGCCTTCTGATGTAATAAGGCCCCTGGCCATTAGTGACATTTTATATTTTTCGCATTCTTAGAGTCGTGTTGGATTTGTCTATTTTATTATCAATAAAATGAGGCATTTAGCATCTTAAGTTCTCCAAACCAATTTTTAGTTAGGCCTACGTCGGGCACAAAGAGGTCCCCCAACTTAGGGCACGCTTTACATTTCCACCTTATGTGTTTAAATACTGCAATATATTTTTTATGATCCTCATTAACTTCATTAATTTTTTTTCGTTTTTTTGTTTTCCGGCTCATCCACCTACCTCACAAGATCAAAGAGCCCTCCTCCTACTCCTCCTCCTAGTCCTCCCAAAGGAAAAAGCAAGGATAAAACTAAGATGGCAAAGGCAAGCGTGTCAAAAAAGACAACAGGGATGAACAGGTTGAGATCGCTGATGGTCGTGGTATTCAGGTTCTGCAAGAGGGTATGTCTCCACTGGAGAAGAAGCTGATGAAGTGCCAAGAGGAACTTGACCAAGTCAAGAATTTGGCTCACCTATCACTTTCCCTCAATGTTCCAGATGTCCACTTCCCAAATGCTCCAAACCCTACTTTACCAGAAAATACCCCTAAACAACCGAATCACCCCAAAGACCAAGTCCCGTCAGCACAATGCAATGTCTGTCACCATAACACTCCACCTCTCCAGGATCAGACAAAAGACCACTTCCAAGCCTACAATAATCCCATTTATATGGAAACCGTGGCTTATTCCACACCACATACCCCTGAGTCTGATGAGAAGGATAGGCTCATCAAGAATTTGGCCGAGGAACTCAAGAAGTTGACCAATCAAGTTCCGGGCGTCGAAGGAGTTAGAGGGATTGAGCGACTGAACTATGAAGATCTTTGCATACAACTTGATGTCGAACTGCCCGAGGGGTACAAACCTCCTAAGTTCGAGATGTTCGATGGTACTGGTGATCCAAGAGTCCATTTGAGAACTTACTGCGACAAATTGGTTGGCGTGGGAAAAGATGAAAGAATTTGCATGAAACTCTTCATGAGGAGTTTGAAAGGAGATGCACTGTCCTGGTACATCGGCCAGGATCCAAAGAAATGGACTAATTGGGTAAGCATGGCAACAGACTTCATGGATCGATTCAGGTTCAACACGGGGAATGCTCCGGATGTGTTCTACATCCAGAATTTAAAGAAGAAGCCAACGGAGACCTTTCACGAGTATGCTACTCGTTGGAGGTCAGAAGCTGCCAAAGTTAGGCCAGCCTTAGAAGAGGAACAAATGAAGAAATTCTTTGTACGAGCTCAGGATCCTCAATATTACGAGCGACTGATAATGGTCGAAGGTCACAAGTTCTCTGACATCATCAAATTGGGAGAGACAATCAAAGAAGGCATCAAAAGCGGTATGGTTACCAACTTTGAAGCTTTACATGCTACTAATAAAGCTCTACAGTCTGGTGGTGTGTCCAGAAAGAAGAATGTGGGAGCCATGATGGTTGCACAACAAGCCAAGTCCCCGCCCAAATACCAAGTATATCCAACACCCTCATTCACATACCAACAAGATCCAAGTTACCAAGCACCTTCACCTCAATACCAAGCACCCTCACCAGTATATCAAGCTCCACCATCCACATATTAGCCTACCTCGCCCAGATACTTCCAACCACCCCTCATTTACAATACCTACAATTCCTAACCTTCTCACTACCAATCACTACCTACTTTCCAAAACATCCCAAGACCTCGCCCTAACTTTGACTGTCGCCCTCCAAAACAGTATACTGCCATAGCCAAGACCATTGATCAACTATATGAAAGACTCAAAGTTGTCGGTTACGTCACACCCATTCCTGCTGCCATCCCTGAGAACCCTTCTCAGTGGATCAACCAAAACAAATCCTGTGCTTACCACTCCGGCATGAAGGGACACACCATCGAGGAATGTCATTCCTTGAAAGACAAGATACAAACCCTAGTAGACAACAAGATCATTGTAGCCAAGGACCCTGCTCCTAATATTCGCAATAATCTGCTGCTAGACCATAAAAGTGGTGTCCATATGATTGAAGCTGATGATGATTGGGATCCTGAGGGATCAATTGGGCTGATTGTAGAGGGTGATCCGAAGAAGCCCGCAATTACTCTCAACCAAATTGTGGTTCAGATGCAGCCATCTGAGGATGCTGAGGTAAACATGTCCATTCCACTCGAGTTTGAATTGAGACCGCCCTAGTGACGATCGAAGTTGAGTTTGAACGGCCAGTTGAAGTAACAGTCCGACCGCCTATAACATATACTCCGGTGGGAATGAGGATGACCACACCTTTTCCAGTGGCAATGTCATTAACACCACCCTTTTACTCAAACGCCATCCCATGGGACTACACAGCTGAAGCAAGGAGAAAGGGTAAAAGTCGGTCTGAGGAAGACATTACTGCACAGGGTATGACCAGAACTGGCAGAGTTTATACCCCTGAACATTTGGCTGAATCTAGCAAGCAGGCCGCCAACCGTCCTCCCACCATTGAGACAGGTTCATACAATCATTGGAGAAATATCCAAGCCAAATAGTACTCAATCCTCGACCAGTTGAACAACACACCAACTCAGATATCTATCCTCTCTCTATTACAAAATTCTGAGACGCACATTAGCGCCTTGTTAAGAGTGCTGAGTGAGGCACACGTACCAAAAATATCACCATCGAGGAGATGGAAAACATGGTGGGCCAGGTTCTGGAAAGCCACAAGATTACTTTCCATGAAGACGAGTTGCCACCCGAGGGGTTAGGGCATAATAGAGCACTGCATATCACTGTGCAATGTGAGGACCACTTCATTACAGGGATCTTAATTGATGGGGGTTCTAGTCTCAATATTTTTTCGCTTATCACACTCAAGAAATTGGGCAAAATTCTACGTGATATAAAAGAAGGAGAGATCAATGTAAAGGACTTCGATGGTTTGCAGAGGTCCACTATGGGAGAAATTACCTTGTGCTTACAGATGGGACCAACCTGGTTCGATGTAGAATTCCAAGTGATAGACGTGCCCACATCCTACAACCTGCTGTTAAGGCGACCTTGGGTACACACTGTTGGGGCCGTGGCATCAACCCTACATCAAGCGTTGAAGTTTGAATGGAATCATCAAGAGTTAGTCATTCATGGCGACGGTATCAACCATTTCTACGGTCGCCAGACTTTTTCGGTCACTGAGGGGAGAAGGAAGCTGGGTGGAGAAATCTACAACAACATCGAACGAGTTAACGCCATTGATAAGGATAAATGGTGGGACAGTAAGATCGAGAGCATCTTGAGTTGGAAAGAATTCGAGCCAGGCAAAGGGCTCGGTAAAAATCTCCAGGGAATAACGAAGCCAATAACACTCAAGAAGCACGGTACCTCTTTCGGGCTAGAGTATGAGTACACTTGGAAGGAATTCAAGGACTGCTCTCCACCATGGCTCAATCCCTACTACTCATTGGAGTAGCCAATAGCTCACTTAGAACAAACTTTCCAGCAAGCTGATATCATCTACAATACAGACGAAGATGAAGCATTAGCGGCAATGAGGGATTTATTTTTTGACAATGAGGACATGGACTGCTGTGTCATTCTTGAAGAGGAAGGGGAGGAAGGCCCTTCCATACAGGTCGTGAGCAGAGGATCATATCTCAAGAATTGGTTTGTCAGGACGACCAAAACCCGTCGAGCCTCGGGGTAGCAAGGCTAACAAAACAAGCATTTACTTATAGCTTATTTATTTAAAAAAATTTCTTCCTTCTCGTATTTTTAATTTCTGCAAGAAATAGCTCCTATGTTCAAACGATTATTCAATTTTTAATGCAGTTTCTCTATAAATCGTATATTTACTTGCTACTTTTTTCCTCCCCATTACTTTATTTACACAGCATTACTATTACTTATCTTGATGAACCGACGACTGTGACATGCAATGAGGCAACGCAACAAACGGATTACGATTCAGACGAGGATGATATACCTGAGGATATTGTTAAAGAGGTCGAGAACTTTGAGAATAGACCTAAGTTTAACTTGGACGAGACTGAGGTTTTCAACCTAGGATACCGCACCACAGTCCGCACATCAACTGGGGCAACTCCTTACATGTTGGTTTATGGTACATAAGCCGTTATTCCTGCCGAGGTCAAAATTCCATCCCTGAGAATCATACAAGAAGCCGAACTCAGCGATGCAGAGTGGGTAAGAAGCCGTTATGAGCAATTGGCCCTCACAGACGGAAAAAGAATGAACGCAATTTGTCACGTTAAGCTATATCAGAACATAATGATCAGAGCCTTCAACAAGAAAGTCAAGCCGAGACGATTCACACCGGGGCAGCAGGTGTTAAAAAATATCTTTCCTCACCAAGATGAAGCAAAAGGGAAATTCTCTCCCAATTGGCAAGGCCCGTACATGGTTCACCGAGTACTAACAGGAGGAGCACTCATACTTGCAGAAATGGATGGAGAAATATGGCAAAAGCCAATCAACTCAGATGCAGTCAAGCGCTACTATGTGTAACTTTCATGCTTTTATCAAATGTTGTAAATTGAACTACGCCTGACCAGATTCTTGTTTAAGAGGGGATACCTAGGCAGCCCTGTGGGTTCGGTCACATTTAAAAAAAAAATTCATTCCCCCCATGAAAGGAAACTGGGACGGAATTTTGAGGAGGAACCTCAAAATTCCGAAGCAAATGCAGCCGAGCACCGCACAAGCAACATCCAGAAGCATTCACCCATCAAACTGGGGTAGAATTTTGCGGAGGACCCTCAAAGTTCCATAGCAAGAGAGGTTGCAATGCCTTGACCCGCGTCGTGGACGTCGGTTCATCCAAAGAAATTACTTTAAATTATATGTTTTATTTTTATAAAACCCTGCATATTTGCTTTCTCAAAAGAACTTGTTTAGCAACGCTACCCCTGTGATATGAACAACAAAGTCCTCATTCTTGAGAAGACAGGCCGAGCCGAGCCAGTGGGGATGCGAACTAACCCTCCCCTTTACAGAAGTCACAATTTTTCTTTGGATGCATGCACCAAGACGGCGAAATCCCAGAACACATTACTATCTTCGCAAGATGCATATTTCTTAAGGACACGCTCTCAAACTCGTCGCACATGCCGACGCTTACTATCATCACAAACAACGTTTATTCACCACAATCGTATCACCGCAACTTATCATCAGCTAAGAACTCTTACTGTCATTTATTTTCCCACACTGCATAAGGCTATTCTGCCTTTCGAAACTAAACGTTGTCTCCCCCTGAATTTTATTTCTTGCATTGCATAAGGCTACCATTCTGCCTTCCGAGGTTCTATGCTACCTCCCCTGCATTCTATTTCATGCATTGCATAAGGCTACCATTCAGCCTTCCGAGGTTCTACGTTACCTCCCCTGCATTTTATTTCATGCATTGCATATGGCTACCATTCTACCTTCCGAGGTTCTACGCTACCTCCCCTGCATTTTATTTCTTGCATTGCATAAGGCTACCATTCAGCCTTCCGAGGTTCTACGTTACCTCCCCTGCATTTTATTTCATGCATTGCATATGTCTACCATTCTACCTTCCGAGGTTCTATGCTACTTCCCCTGCATTTTATTTCTTGCATTGCATAAGGCTACCATTCTGCCTTCCGAGGTTCCACGCTACCTCCCCTGTATTTTATTTCCTGCATTGCATAAGGCTACTATTCTGCCTTCTGAGGTTCCACGCTACCTCCCCAGCATTTTACTTTATTGCATAAAGCTCCTATCTACCTCTTCAAAGCAACCACCTTTCGGGACGTTATTTATTTATGCTTCTCTCGGGCTAAGCTCTGCCCTTCTTCTCTTTCGCAAATTGCAAGACTAAACTCTATCTTGTTAGCATAATACTACTGCATTCTAATGGGCTGAAATATCGCCAACTTGTCCAAAGGCGTCATCGTTCGGAGGCACCATCTTCATGGCCCGAGAACATCATTTCATGCCCTGAGGATCTCTTTTATTCAACTTGCATATCATTATTCAAAGGCACCATGGTTCATAGGCACCATACTCATGGCCTGATAACGTCATTTCATAGCCTGAGAATCCTGCACCAAGCGATTCATGGCCCAGGACATCATGGTCTAAGGACAATCATCCTCAATTGTCCAAAGACTACATTCATAGTCCAACGGGAACTTGCATCATGTTTATATTATGCACGATATATGCTTGTTATTTATTTGCAGGTAATCCGACCGGAACAGCTAACCAGGCAGGAGCGGACCGCTCTAGTTCTCCGATACAACCCCGTAAGACCTTCCTACTTTACCTTACCTCGCACCTTGCGTCCGTTCTTGTGAAACATCACCGGTATATTTCGCCGACGATTCCGGAACTACATATGGCCTGATTCCTGTAAAACCAGGGATATGTAGGCAGCTCAGAAGCCAGGGTGCGGCCTAATTCTCTCCCACGGTTTCCTCCTGGTCAAATTGGCCATCATATCTTTACCCGACAACTCTCTCATCCTTCTCGGGTAAAGAGGGGCAGCTGATGATACCCAATTTTTCCTTAAATTATTTTCAAACTTGCATATAAGCTTTCTAAATTACTATTTGTAATAATTAGTGTTTTTCCCTATTTTTCCATATTTTTATTAAATTATTTTCCTGTTTATTTTAATATTTCATATTTAAATAATTCATAAATTATGCTAGAAATAATTTTAAAATATTTCCCTGCTCAGTATATTATTTATAACAAGTTTTTAATCTAGTGAAACTCAATTATTTCACTAATTATCCAATTGGGTCTTATTTAATTTCAATTACAACAATTTTACAATTATAGCCCAATTGGACATTTTGTATTATTTTAATTCGAAATTTATGTATTTTTACACTCAATATTAGTTAATTACTGTAATTTTACCTATTTTAGCTTAATTTGATTTTTTATAATTATTGGTTATTTTAATTAATTAATTATCTATTTTTATTGGGTATTTAACACTTAGCCACATTTATTTAAAATTCAGCCACATTTTGTACCCAATTAACCCCAACCCATCAGACCCCTAAACTACCCAGCCCAAAACAAGTCTCTACCCGGCCCAAACCCCAATTGGTCTGAGTCGTTGATCAAGTGAGATCAACGGCCCAGATCCGTTCCTTCCTAAATTAACCCAAACGACCCCTCAAACCCCTCATTCCATTCGAGACCTCTCAGCTCTCTATCCGGTCTCTCTCTCTCCCTTCTCTCTAGAACCTTCCCTGGTTCACCTCCTTCTTCGATGAAGCTCATCCCGTCTCCGGCCACCTCCGAGCACCCTCATTTAGAATATCAGCCGCCATGACGCCTCCTTTTCCCGATTACTTCCTCTCTGAGACCTTCAGTGGTCTTTACCATGTCCAACGACTACTGGGGCTCCTGCTTGGGTGGTTTTTCGGCTCTCTCCGGTGGGGTTTCGATAGGATTAAGCCATGACCACCACCGTCCTCGAGTTTTCACGGCAGGTTCTCCGATGTCTCTGAAACCCTAATTTTGAAACTTCCTGTTTTTCTCAGATCTACACTAGATCCAGGTTTATTACGAGTATTATTACACCTTTTCTCAAAGGTTTTCCGTTTTAAACGAGTTTTTCACTTAGGGTTTCTGAAACCCTTTTTCAAACGATTTCTTAGAGTCGAGTAATTATTCTCATGTGCTTAAACATTTTATCCCTTTTAATCATGATTTATTATGTTAAACTTTACTTTTAACACTGTATTCTAACCCTGAAGATGTCTTTACTAATTTGTTCCTTCAATTGGTATGTGTGTATGTTTCTCCATGAGTAACCCATGATTCTTCCTATGATTTTACTCTATTGTACTTATTAGGGTTTCCTAACTATGCTTTTGCCTATATCATGATTACCCTTTGTGATTATGATTTTTTTCTATTACCTGCTCACTGCCCTCATGCTCATAATGTCTTGTTAATTAACACTATGTGATGGCCTGAGTCCTGATTCTATGAAATTCTTACCTTTGCTTTGTTACTGGACCCTTGATTCTATTGCGTCTTGCCTAATGAGTACTGTATTCAACATTTTTGAATCCTTGAATTCATGTGATGACACTCTTTACTGATTTCCGACTACTCTTCTTGTTTTAAAGCTTTAAATCACTCTCTTACTTTATTATGTGGCTGATTGCACTATTAATTGATTCCTACTGTTATTTCCTTATACTTCATGTACCTGGCCCTAATTATTCACAATGTTTGAATTCGTTCATGATTGTTATACCCTTGCTATGTGAATTCTTTTCCTTATTTTCTACCTCTTCTTTACCGTTTGAGATGACCCTTTTAATTAAGGGAAGACTTTGGCTGATTCTCATTTTTTACTGATTCTGGGGTCTACAATTACTGAACTAAATTGGTTCCTTCCTTATTAATTATATACTTATTCTTCTTGCCTTATATATTACTGATTCTAACCCTTTGAATAAAATCCCTTAACTTAAGGGTGTACTTGCTTTAATTTTCCTAATAAATTGATTTCGAGTTCCTTAATTACTACTTGACTTTGATTTTTACCTTATTTACTACTTGCTTATCAACTCTATATACTTCTGCTCTTTCATTGTAAAGACACATACATCAATACTATTCTCTCTGCTCTCTCTCTTGTGCTAGAACTCTCTTTTTTTCTCCTTACTCTACTACCGTTCTCTCTGCTCCTATCTATTGTTAGTCGGCTGTAAGACAAGGATAACATTGTACTATCACTTTGCTTTTTGTATTCTGCTTTGCTCTCTCATCACTGGTATGTTCTAATTATCTTAAAAGTCTCAAACCAATGTGCTTATTATTGTTTCAGTTTGTTATCTTCCTGATTTTCTTCTACTTATGCTTCTACTTCTCAACATGCAATTGAATCTATTGTTTATCTGTTAGTACCCATCATGCTTTATCTCTTTCTGACTTACATGCTGAGTCAGTGATGCTCATATGACTATTGTTTACTCCTAATTTTACCAGTTATAACTGTATTCTGTTGCTGTCTATTATCATGTCTAAACTTGGCCATTTCTTAGTCCCCTGAACCTCTTTGATTTGTGTAACTATGCTTAAATGAGTTTCTTAAGTCTGTGGATCTCCTTTTGTTATTATGTGACGTACTTGTCCCCTTACCCCATTAACCTTGTGTGCAATTCTACACTGTTGAACTTTTTTTTTTGTGATTAGTACTTCTATTGTTTTTCAAAAGCTAATCTTTCAAAACAACTCTCCAGTATTATTGTAAACTCTGTTCAACTACACACTTTTCTCTCCTTCTAGCACATCTCACTACTCTTATAAATTTAGGTTCTACTCCCTTCGTGTGAGCACTGGCTTGGGTACCTCTGAGTACCCATTGAACTCTGACACATAAGGCTAGTAATTCCACACTGCACTTGCTCATCTTTGGTAACTATGTTTGGGTGCTGGTATTGGCCAGGGACCTATTGGGGCCCCAGGGAGCTTTGCCTCACCCAGACATGTAAGGCTGCGAAACTCGAAAGGATTGAGTTTGGGAGATATGGGCCTGATTGAAGGCTCCCAATAGAAGTAGCTTCTTGTTTACCTTTCAGTAATGTAATTTATTATCCCTGAGTTGTAATAATATGTAAACGAATATTTTGGGTTGGATAGTAATTATGGAAGGGGATTATGCATGCTTAAATAGTTATGGGTAGAAATCATGACTATAGGATTTATTTACCTATGTGTGCAATAGTATCATGCTTAGGACATGCATACCATGCATTAGAAACCATGTTTAGGTTGTTTACTCAGCATCTCTGCTATTATTTTAGAAATCCTGCTCACATCTAATAACTATAATAAAATATGTCGTAATGATACTGCTTCTTCATTTGTATCTAGAAATCATGCTTCAGGACTCATAATCAATGTGTGCATAATCAGTATATATAAGGACACCTAGGCAAACCTAGGCCTGGTACTTATTAAAACCCAAATCAACTATTTTATGTCTTGCCTGTATTAAAAATGATCCTTAGAACTAATCAGTCTCTTCTGAAAATCTTAGAACCTTGCTGTTTGCCACTACTTTTACTCCTGCAACTGATGGATTTTCAAAACGATTCTCCTTTTCTGAAGTTCATGCAAATCATTCTGTTTTTCCTAAACCCTTGCTCTATTTTTCAAATCACTGGTTCTTGAAATTGTGCACTCACTCTACTTTTACTAAAACTCCCATAGACTATGATTCATGCTATATTTTGAACTACTAGACTTCAAAGTTAGTCACTCCTTTTCGAAGTCAGTCTGTTTTATTTAAAAGGTCCTGCTTCACTTCCAATGACTGGCCTTTCTGGAATTATTCACTTGTTTTACTAGGAAAAGTATCTAAGCCGCTGTGCATTTTAAATTCCTGCTCCTGCCTTTGATATACTGGATCTCCATAATCCGTCACTCTTTCCTGAAAACCAATATGTTTTAAGTGAATTTCCTGTTTTATTACTGAGTTTTCAAAATCATTTCCCCTTGGTAAAACTCATTGAAACCTACTATCCTTCTTTAAGTTCTCTTTGAGACCTTTGTTGTGTTCGAGACGTGCTATTTTACTTGTCTTATTTGTGGAGGGATCTATGAGCCTCATATCTGCCCACACGTGTTCCCCATATTTGTAGTCCTAATTATTTTATATGTCGCTTAGGATTTTGTCGTTCTAAACCTATGGGGTTCAGCTTAGTACTCACATTGTAGTATTAGTAGTCCTAAACACCCTCCGAGACTTATAGAATGGGACGGGTAATAGCACGCAATAAGCTTTCGTGACCTGCACGCGCTTCTAACCTCTACGGAGTGGGAAGGGTAGAATACGGATATGATGACCGGTGCGCTAATACCACGTGTAGCCCCTTTTCGAGGAGTGATTACCGGGTATTGCATTGATGTGATCTGTATTACTTTAAACCTAGGACAATTCTTTTCAAATGTTTTTACTCTGATGTTTTCCTAAAAACCTTTAACGATTTTTATACTTGTTTGAAATCCCCTCTTATATGAACCTTACTTGCTATTTGTTTACCGTCCAAATTCACAAAAATTCTTGGCTGGGACCCATAGTCGTGGATCTTGAGGGGTGCCTAACACCTTCCCCTTAGGATAACTTCAAGCACTTACCCAATCTCCGGTAATGCAAAGTAGTTCATGAGTTATCTACTCTAGGTGACCTAACACACCACAAAATCGTTAGGTGGCGACTCTTCCTTTAAGGATTCTTCCAGAATGTCAGAAACCCGATCTCTCAGCACCTGGCCTGGCGCGACAATGTACATCTTTATACTTATTCAATACTTTTGTAACAAAAACATTTAGGGGAAAATATCATCATCAATATACTCATTCAAAAAACTGTTCCCGAATAAAACAGTTATGGATGAAAGATCTAAACCCTTGTATTTGTTCAAGAAACTGTTATCAAATAAAAACAGTTACGAATAAGAAAACATTTCCCTCGTACTTATTAGAAAACTGTTTCGAAAATAGTTGCGGGTAAAAACCCCAATCTTTATAAAAACTGTTACTAGTGAAAAATAGTTATTTCCTTGTATTAATATCAAAAAACCGTTACCTATGAACAACAGTTACGAAATACAAGAGTATACTAAATCCTTTAAACCAAAACAGTAGCAAGTGTGAGTTTTAGACGATAACCAAACACATGTAAAATGTCATGGAAGTTCAAACAAAAAACTTTCCGTGGAAACATTCTTAAACATGTGTAAAATTCCTATCACTCTATTGCATTATCATGAAGTTGAGACGTCTTCTTCATGTCGATTATAAAGGGCCCTCTTCCATAAACTATGCCTATTACAAAAAGGCACACATTTAATATGACACCGTGCCGATTATAAAAAAGATAAGAGTAGTCTAAAGCATTCCACATGCAAAAATCGAAGGTAAAACTAAAACCTCGAAAAATAAAGCATGAAAAAGACTTAAAGAGTGAAACAGAAACTCAATAAAAGTCGAATTAACATTTATATATTAAAAATGGATAAAACTAAGTATTAGCTTATACTTAGCCGTAAGATTTTTTACATTGTGGTGCCCCTAAGTTGTCATTTGGGGACTTAAAGGAAATCCAAATTTACCTCTGATGGGACTCGGGTAACCACCAATTGATACAAAGAAAAAGAAGAAAAGGATTAACTAACTAGATCTTTTCAACGAGAGGGGTTGACTTCAGAGGCAGAAGGAATGGGAGCAACTGAGGATGAAGAGGCATGAACGGCTGGAATCTCACCATCAGGTGAAGAGAGGTTATGACCCTGTTGAGACTTCTCCATGGCTTCCTTAGTTTTGGCTATTTCAGCATTAAGGTCAAAACCCTCTTGACTTATCTCCATCAATGTGTCAAGGCGAGAATACATATACGCCCAGCTCACATCGACAACAACCACCTCTTCCAAATCGTCGTAATATTGTGCCCATACTTGAAGCTCAGCTCTCAGCCCTTCCTTCTCCGCCTCCACAGCTTCATGAGCGGCCCTTAATGAAACAATAGACTCCTCTAAATCTTGAGCTTTATCTAAAGCCCTTCGAAGATCTTATTGAGTACGAGTGAGTGATTGCACAAGCTCGCCTGAGCATTCTTCCTTCTACCCCAGCACGTTCTTCAACTCTCTAATCTCCTCTGAGGCACTGGACAGCTGCTCCGTGAACGAAGACTCCAGAACTTTCTTGTCTTTGTCAGCTTGACTGTAAGAAGCCCGCTCCACTGCTAGTTCTGCTGCCATAAGTCTTATCTGCCGCTTCAAGGTACTCCTCTCCTCTTCTAAAGTGTCCATATCAATCCTTAGGCTATCATACTGTGCTTTCCAATTATCAACATCTGCCTGCAACTCTCTTGTATCTTGGTCTCTGTTTGAAATCCTCTTCATAAGTTCCATGCCTATGAGGTTAATCTACAAGAAGTAAACCAGTCAGATATGGTGAATTCCATATACGAGAGTGAAAGAGGATAACTTACACCATACCTTCAAATAGGTATGCACGACCTCATTGGCCCATGTAAGAGCATCGTGGCTAGCTAGCTTTGCTTTTTCAGCGGGACCTATCAAAGGCTTGAGCCACACTTTAGGCTCACCGTCTTCTTGAAAAGGTTTCCCTCAACTGGAACCTCTATTACCACCTGCCTCATCTCTCTGCTGGAAGAACCTACTTCCTTAACGGAAGGCATAGAAGCAGGCAGAGATGGAGTAGCAACAGGCACGGAAGGATGAGGAGCTGGAGAAGCTACGGGCAAAAGAGCAGGCATCGAAAGTTGAAGGGTTGAAGAAGTTACAGGCAAAGCAGCAGCAGAAGTTGAGATAGCCAAAGGAATAGACGAAGCAGCTTCTCTCAAAGAAGCAGGAAAGACAACAGCCAAATGGACGTCGTCATGAGAAAGATCAATACAATCACGAAAAGGGGAATGTAAAACATCATCAAAGACAAGGGGCTGGATCGCAGACACGGAAGGCAAGGTTGAGGCAACAGGCTCGTCATCTAAAACCATTCACCTTCTCCGTGGCCTGTGCACTAAAGCACCCTCATCCTCTTTCTCCATGGAACGAGATTCACTAATCTTCCTCGAAGCAGGCACCCCACGAGCCAAGGACATCTTCGGGATAGAGGAAGCAGACACCCCACGAGCAGAGAATCCTATTAAAAAGGGAAAAAATTAAACGACAAAAAAAAAGACTCGAGTAAGGAAAGAAGCAACAACAAAAGCTTCACTTACCGTGGGTCTTTACTTTCCAACTGTACCTCCCAACGAGGTACTTCCAAGATCTTTCTTCAAAAGGAGCAATAGATAACAATTTTTCTACCCAATCACGAATACCGGAGACATTCTCGATGGTATTCATGATTGCTGAAAGGAGAAAAATAATCAGACACGGTGTTAAATAAAACATCTCAAGTAAAAACAAGAAAAAGTAAATGTGAGCTAAAGCATACTCACGTGCGCGATTCCATTTATCAGGGAAGGGAAGATTTATCAGTGGGTACAGCGACATACCGAAGGTACCAACCCCTATCCTTATCGTCTCCAGGGGTTACTAACACTCTTTTGCTTCTAGCAGTTAGAGTAAAAACCCCTTCACGAAATAAGGTAGGAGAGTAGAGGTGAATAAGATGGTTGAAGGTAAAAGGAATCAAGGCAAAAGAAGCCAAACTCTTAAGGCATGCGACAACTCGCCACACAAGCGGGCCAACTTGTCCTAAGCATATATTGAAAAAACGGAAAAACTCAATAATAACTGGATCAATGGGGGGTCTAAACCCTAAAGTAAAAGGATACGTATAAAAAAAAACAATATCCCGTGTTGTAAGACGTTATTCTTTGATTGATATTCGTAATATAGACAAGAAAGTCAGATTTCCAAAAGCATTCCCTACGAAAAAGGGAAATCTGACCCTCAGTTATAAGTGTTGGATATCTTTCTACACTATCAAGAGAAGAAGATTGATCTACAAGAACTTGAATATCCCTAGCGAAAACAAACTCAGCAGGGACAATTTCATCGACTCCAGGTTCACGAAGGCGTTCGCCTCTACCTCTAGACTAAGACCGAGAAACCCTAAATCTGGGAGTAACTGGAGATCTAGTGGATGGAGAAGGAACTAGTTGAGAAGAAGAAGAGCCCCTCGAAGGAGTGGATCCTAGACTTCTAAGTCTACCACCCCTCCTACTCCTAGTCGGAGCAGAAGATGGCGCTAAGCTTTCAATGTCTATTACTCTTTGAGGTTGGTTTGAAGAAGACATGTTTACAAAGGAAAAGAAGACAGGTTTTTACAAAAAACAGAGTTAGAAAAGTGTATCGTGGAAGCAAACAAAAGAAAACATGTATTTATACTTGAAGCAAACCGTCAAACATGATGAAAAAGGAAAATAATGATGAAAACTCATAATTGAAGATGTCACTTCAGGACTGGCACAACCGCAAAAAGCCCTAAAAGGTGCTGAGTAAATGCAGAACCAATCCGAAAAGGACACGTGGTATGAGCATTAAATGGAAGTGACAAACGACGCCTATGGTGCAGAGAAGGATACAATGATTCGAGGAAAAGCGGCGGCAAAATATTCCCGCCATAAATGAATATCCACTTACGAAATATTAGTCGTTAAATATATGGTAAGTGGGGGGACTACCTGTATTGGTAAAAAAGAGTTTCACACGTAAGCCAGCTTTTGACAACTCAGCCAGTCACATGGACAGAGGAAAACACGACAGCTAGACGTAACTCTTTGAACATGTACGGTAAAAAGAGGCCCGATTCAGTAAACCCACGAACTTATCAGCCAGGGGAAATTCAACTTGATCAAAATGGGAGAGCGCCACGGTCAGAATGAATATAGACAAGCTACGGGTAGATTCAAGGACCCGCAATTGATTACTCGAACGTTATGTAACTGAATATTACCGTTATCCTCTGTAACGCCTCATTAATGTCATAATTAGTCATTAATGAGTAACCATAGCAGGAGTCGTACGTTATAAGAATCTCCTACATAAAGGAGGGGAATACAGCTTGTAAAGGCATCTGATTCTCGAATACAATCAACTTCGATCTTTTATTTCTGTAATATTGTCTGTTATTCATTTTTTCCATTATCTTGATTATCAGTAACCCGTATTCATCTTAAAAATAAGCTTTAGTCAAAGGGTCTAATTCGTTGGTTAAACACCAGTCCTGAAGTGACATCTTTAATTATGAGTTTTCATCATTATTTTCCTTTTTCATCATGTTTGACAGTTGTCTTCAACTATAAATACATGTTTTCTTTTCTTTTCTTCCACGAAACACTTTTCTAACTCTATTTTTTGTAAAAACATTCATTTTTGCCTTTTTAAACATGTCTTCTTCAAACCAACCTCAAAGAGTAATAGACATTGAAAGCTTAGCGACATCTTCTGCTCCGACTAGGAGTAGGAGGGGTGGTAGACTTAGAAGTCTAGGATCCACTCCTTCGAGGGGCTCTTCTTCTTCTTCTCAAATAGTTCCTTCTCCTTCCACTAGATTTCCAGTTACTCCGAGATTTGGGGTTTCTCGGTCTTCATCTAGAGGTAGAGGCGAACGCCTTCGTGAACCTAGAGTCGATGAAATTGTCCCTACTGAGTTTGTTTTCGCTAGGGATAGTCAATTTCTTGTAGATCAATCTTCTTCTCTTGATAGTGTATAAAGATATCCAACCCTTATAACTGAGGGTCCGATTTCCCTTTTTCGTAGGGAATGCTTTTGGAAATCTGACTTTCCTGTCTATATTCCGAATAGCAATCAAAGAATAACGTCTTACAAGACGGGATATTCTTTTGTTTATACGTATCCTTTCACTTTAGGTTTTAGACCCCCATTGACCCAGTTATAATTGAGTTTTGCCGTTTTTTCAATATATGCTTAGGACAAGTTGGCCCGCTTGTGTGGCGAGTTGTCGCATGCCTTAGGAGTTTGGATTATTTAGCCTAGATTCCTTTTACCTTCAACCCTTCTTATTCACCTCTACTCTCCTACCTTATTTCGTGAAGGGGTTTTTACTCTAACTGCTAGAAGAAAAAGATTGTTAGTAACTCTGGAGATGATAAGGATAGGGGTTGGTACCTTCGGTATGTCGTTGTACCCACTGCTGGTTTAGTGGGTGAAGAAAACCTTCCCTTCCTTGAGAAGTGGAATTGCGCACGTGAGTATTCTTTAGCTCACATTTACTTTTTCTTGTTTTTACTTGAGATGTTTTATTTAACACCGTGTCTGTTTATTTTTCTCCTTTCAGCAATCATGAATATTGTCGAAAATGTCTCCGGTATTCTTGATTGGGTAAAAAAACTGTTATCTGTTGCTCCTTCTGAAGAAAGATCTTGGAAGTACCTCGCTGGGAGGTACGGTTGACAAGTAAAGACCCACGGTAAGTGAAGCTTTTGTTCTTGATTCTTTCCTTACTCGAGTCTTTTTTCTTTTGTCGTTTAACTTATTCCCTTTTGAAAAGGATTCTCTGCTCGTGGGGTGTCTGCTTCCTCTATCTCGAAGATGTCCTTGGCTCAAGCCCAGGAAATTATCGTTGGTTCATCTTCCTCGAAGAGGAAGATTAGTGAATCTCGTTCCATGGAGGAAGAGGAAGATGGTGCTTTAGTGCACAGGCCACGGAGAAGCGAATGATTTTAGATGACGAGCTTGATGCCTCAACCTTGCCTTCTGTGTCTGCGATCGAGCCCCCTGTCTTTGATGATGTTTCACATTCCCCTTTTCGTGATGGTATTGATCTTTCTCCTGACGGTGTCCCTTTGGCTGTTGTCTTCCCTGCTTCTTTGAGAGAAGCTTCTTCGTCTATTCCTTTGGCTATCTCAACTTCTGCTGCTGCTTTGCCTGTAACTTCTTCAACCCTTCAGCTTTCCGTGCCTACTCCTTTGCCCGTGGCTTCTCTAGCTCCTCAACCTTCCATGCATGTTGCTACTCCATCTCTGCCTGCTTCCATGGCTTCCATTAGGGAAGTAGGATCTTCCAGCAGAGAGATGAGGCAAGTGGTAATATAAGTTCCAGCTGAGGGAAACCTTTTCAAGAAGACGGGTGAGCCTGAAGTGTGGCTCAAGCGTTTGATAAGTCCCGCTGAAAAAGCAAAGCTAGCTAGAAACGGGGCTCTTACATGGGCCAATGAGGTCTTGCATACCTCTTTGAAGGTATGGTGTAAGTTATCCTCTTTCACTCTCGTATATGAAATTTACCATATCTGACTGGTTTACTTCTTGTAGATTAACCTCATAGGCAGGAACATATGAAGAGGATTTCAAACACAGACCAAGAGACAAGAGAGTTGCAGGCAGAAGTTGATAATTCGAAAGCATAGTATGATAGCCTAAGGATTGATATGGACGCTTTAGAAGAGAAGAGGAGTACCTTGAAGCGGCAGATGAGACTTATGGCAACAGAACTAGCAGTGGAGCGGGCTTCTTGCAGTCAAGCTAACAAAGACAAGAGTGTTCTAGAGTCTTCGTTCGCGGAGGAGCTGTCCTGTCACGAACCAAACCGATGGGCCGCGATGGGTACCCAGTACCTTACCCAACCGAGTACCTATGTAACGTATCTTTCTTATTACATCATTACATACACATGACATACGGGCCTAATAGGCCAAAATAATCCTTTATAAACTCAAAACATAGGCCGACCATGCCATACAATCCTTTATATACACGACATATGTCTACAAGCCTCTAAGAGTACATAAATATCATAAAGGCCGGGACAGAGTCCCGCCTTACCAAACAATATGTATCTAAACCATACTAACCAAACGAGCAACTCCGAAGCAAATGGAGCGCACCAATATCTTCCGCTGAGCTGATTGCCTACTTGGAGGGCTCTCGACCTGTCTATCAGGACCTGCGGGCATGAAACGCAGCGTACCTAGGAAAAAGGGACGTCAGTACGAATAATGTACTGAGTATGTAAGGCACATAAATAAATACATAAGAGACATGGAAGAAATATTGAGTAATTGACTCAACCTGTATGTCTGGATAACTTTGTAAATAATAAATCACTTTTAGCATCATGCATATACGTATGAATGTCATGTCATGCATAGGTATATGTTTCATAACATCATCAGCCTCTGAGGGCATCCCATCATATCATATCGGCCACTGTGGGAGAAATCATCATCATATACCAGCTGATCAGGTGGTGGTGCATATATAATGCCATAACCTTTCCCATATCCCATATACATATATACGCGTGTATAACGTTGCTTGAATATACATACATATATACGCGTATATGACGTCATTTGAATCATATTTTAGCCACTGTGGGCAACATCATCATCATATACCAGCTGATCAGGTGGTGGTGCGTATATAACGCCGTAACCTTTTCCCATATCCCATATACATATATTTACATATATACGCGTATATAACGCCATCTGGTCATGGGTCAATGTGCATATGTAAATGCATGNGAGGGCATCCCATCATATCATATCGGCCACTGTGGGAGAAATCATCATCATATACCAGCTGATCAGGTGGTGGTGCATATATAATGCCATAACCTTTCCCATATCCCATATACATATATACGCGTGTATAACGTTGCTTGAATATACATACATATATACGCGTATATGACGTCATTTGAATCATATTTTAGCCACTGTGGGCAACATCATCATCATATACCAGCTGATCAGGTGGTGGTGCGTATATAACGCCGTAACCTTTTCCCATATCCCATATACATATATTTAAATATATACGTGTATATAATGCCATCTGGTCATGGGTCAATGCACATGTATGAAATGCATGAAAAGCACGTAATAATCTCCATATTCTTTGCGGATAAAATTTTCCAACAGCGTATTATTCTGAGACCCATGAACAGAAAATAATAATAATTCTCATGAGGAATCAAGAATATAGACACCCCTACTATTTCTATGAATAGAGTAATTTATAGAAACTGTGTATTTGCTTGTTTCTTCAGTATAATTTGGACCATACCAAAAGAAAGAAGGGATAGCCTTAACATACCCGGAGTAGGGAAAACTCCGTATAATACTCTTGAAGAAGATTGCACATACTCCTATAGAACCGAAAAGTTTTACGTTTCTACGATTCTCACAATTCTCGATAGAAACCTTCGTGGATTGAATTTAGAATCGCAAAAATTGGATGGACTTTAGCTTCTGTCCTCGTAGTATTGAACTAGGAAAGATATATGTTCTTGCTTTTGAATTAAGAACTAGGAACTAGGATTGAATTAAGAACGTTTGCTTTTGAATCAAGAATTAAGAACGTTTGCTTTGAATTAAGAACTTGGAAACAAAAACGTTTGAAGCTTGCTAACGTTCTGCTTTGTTTTCAAGAAATGAAAGATTGGATTCGTTGAAAGCTTGAAATGGCTAATGCTTCCAGGAATGTTAAAAGGTTAATAGTTTTCAAGTTTCTAATGTCCAAAAGAAAAATGGAACAAGACTTGTAGTAATCTTAATTATTAAATCCTTACTAACCTTAGGTAGCCACCTCGAAATCAAGTAACTAAGAGTCATTATCTTGGTTTTGTAGCCTTATGCCACGTCTTTGGGGGGAGGGATTGATTTTAACCACTAATTTATTAATTAATTAGGTAATATCCCGTTACCAGGTAATTAACCAATTACTCGTATAATTAAAAATTATCTCAAATTACTTAAAAATGATAGTCACTTTTAATATATTTTATACATCTTACTATCATGGCCATGTGGTACCTTGTATGGCACTAGTCCATAATTACCGGATATTTTAGCTCGGCCCGTATTTTATCCCCACATGCCAAATTTGGACGGAAATTCATTTTATTTGACTTGCTTCCCCTTTCACCTTCATGAATTTACTAATTGCTTGCGAAATAGCATAATCCTTATAATCTCCAAATAATCTTTTACTTGGACTGATGTCAATTACCTTACGACAAATTTAACGTACATTACTGCTGGGTGCAACATCTTCGTAACTTATTACTGTGAAGCGTAACATCACCGTAGTGTAATACTATAGGGTACAACACTGTCATAACTTATTATTACTGGATGTAACATCATCATAATATATTACTGCAGAGGGTGATATTGTCATAATATAATATTATGGGATGTAATATTGACGTAATATTGCGGGGTGTAACATGTCCCGTGCCTCAGAGGAGATTAAAGACTTGAAGAACTTGCTGGGGCAGAAGGAAGAATACTCAAGCGAGCTCGTGCAATCACTCACTCGTACTGAAGATGATCTTCGAAGGGCTTTAGACAAAGATCAAGCTTTAGAGGAGTCGATTGTTCCATTAAGGGCCGCTCATGAAGCTGTGGAGGCGGAGAAGGACGGGCTGAGAGCTGACATTCAAGTGTGGGCACAAGATTATGAAGATTTGGAAGAGGTGGATGCTGTCGATGTGAGCTGGGCGTATATGAATTCTCGCCTTGAAACATTGATGGATATGAGTCAAGAGGGTTTTGATCTTAGTGCTGAAATAGCCAAAACTAAGGAAGCCATGGAGAAGGCTCAACAGGGTCATAACCTCTCTTCACCTGATGGTGAGATTCCAGCCACTCATGCATCTTCATCCTCAGTTTCTCTCGCTCCTTCCGCCTCTGAAGTCAACCCCTCTCTTTGAAAAGATCTAGTTGGTTTATCTCTGTTTTCTTTTTCTTTGTACCAATTGGTGGTTACCCCCAGTCCCATCGGGGGTAAATTTGGATTTCCTTTAAGTCCCCAAATGACAACTTAGGGGCACCACAATGTAAATATAAAAATCTTATATGGCTAAGTATAAGTTAATATTTAGTTTTAGCCGTTTTTAATATATAAATGGTAATTCGACTTTTGTGGAGTTTCTGTTTCACTCTTTAAGTCTTTTGCATGCTTTATTTTTTGAGGTTTTAGTTTTACCTTCGAGATTTGCATGTGGAATGCTTTAGACTACTCGTACCTTTTTTATAATAGGCACGGTGTCATATTAAATGTGTGCCTTTTTGTAATAGGCATAGTTTATGGAAGAGGGCCCTTTATAATCGACATGAAGAAGACGTCTCAACTTCATAATAATGCAATAGAGTGATAGTAATTTTACACATGTTTAAAAATGTTTCCAAGGAAAGTTTTATGTTTGAACTTCCATGACATTTTACATGTGTTTGGTTATTGTCTAAAACTCAAGCTTGCAATTGTTTTTGTTTAACAGATTTAGTATACTCTTGTATTTCGTAACTGTTTTTCATAGGTAACAGTTTTTCGATATTAATACAAGGAAATAACTGTTTTTCACTAGTAACAGTTTATAAAGATTGGGGTTTTACCCGCAACTATTTTGGAAACAGTTTTCTAATAAGTACGCGGGAAATGTTTTCTTATTCGTAACTGTTTTTATTTAATAACAGTTTCTTGAAAAAATACAAGGGTCTAGATCTTTCATCCATAACTGTTTTATTCGAGAACAATTTTTTGAATGAGTATATTGATGATGATATTTTTTCCCTAACTGTTTTTGTTACAACAGTTTTAAATAAGTATAAAAATGTACATTTCTTTCTCGTGACTAACATTTTGCCTTTCAACCTGAATATGTTCGAAGGTTTTTGCTTTTTGCATTAGGCTTTGTATTTGGATNATCTTTTCTTCATCTTAGCCTTCCATACTGTATATTCCCCCAAGTGTTTGAGCTTTCAACAATGAAATCTCGAGCACTTGATTATTCCTTTCCTTGTGGTCCTTTTCCTGAAAGGAAAAACATTCCGGACTCGAAGGTATATAGTTTTTTATATGATGACTGGTTAACCCCTTTTAAAACGTCCATCAGAAAGTGTAACCCTAGACCGGGAATTGTTTTATTTCCTCGCGTCTTTGCAGGTCTAATATCATCATCTGGTGATGGGTTAGCTTT
>ML427613.1:43527-57025 GCA_005239525.1 Nicotiana knightiana
GGGGGTATTATTTTCTTTTTAGAAGTAATACTTCTTTAGATGGATGGAGTTCCAGCTTGTTGGTAGAACTCTTCCGTCCATGGGTTCCAACTCATATGCGCCTTTTCCAGCTATCCCTCGGATTTTGTAAGGTCTTTCCTAGTTTGGATTTAGCTTTCCTGCACCTGCTTCTTTTGTTGATTGAAAGACTTTTTTGAGGACGAATTTCCCAGTTTTAAAGTACCTGATATGAGATTTACGGTTGTAATAACGCTCTATGATTTGTTTTTGAGCTGCCATCTGTATCAATGCTGCTTCTCTCCGTGGTTCGAGCAGGTCCAGGTTGATCCTTTGTTCGTCGTCATTTTCACCTTCCATGGCTGTTGAGATCCATATGCTTAGTTCACCAATCTCCACAGGTATTAAGTCTTATGAGCATAAACAAGTGCGAACAGAGTTTCTCCCGTGGCTATTTTTGAGGTTGTTCTGTATGCCCATAGTACCGCTGGTAATTCATCAGGACAGTTTCCTTTGGATTTATCCAGCCATTTCTTTAGATTGTTGATGATGACCTTATTTGTTGACTCAGCTTGACCATTAGCCACGGGGTGGTAAGGCGTTGAGGTGATCCGCTTGATTTGCCAACTTTCGAAGAATTTTGTGACTTGTGAGCCTATGAATTGTGGGCCATTATCACACACGATTTCCTTTGGTATTCCAAAGCGGCATATTATGTTTCACCATAAGAAGCTTTTAACTTCCTTTTCTCGCACTTGTTTGAACGCTTCTGCCTCTACCCATTTTGTATAATAGTCGGTTTGTACGAGTAAAAATCGTACCTCGCCTTTAGCTGTGGGTAAAGGTCCTACTATATCCATCCCCTATTTCATGGAAGTCCATGGGGATATTATTGGATGTAATAATTCCGCTGGTCGATGCATGTTATTGGCAAATCTTTGGCATCTGTCACATTGGGATACGGAATTCTCGGCTTCTTCTTGCATCTTAGGCCAATAGTATCCGGCTCTGATTAGAGTTTCACTAAGGATCTCGCCCCTGAGTGATTTCCACAGTGTCCTTCATGGACTTCTTTCATCACAAATTCCATTTGGTTGGGTCCAAGGCATTTAGCTAGGGGTCCTCTGAACATCTTGTGATAAAGTAAGTTGCGAATAAGGCAGTATCGTGCAGCTTTGTGGCGTAGTGCTTGAGCCGCTTTCCTGTCGTCAGGCACGGTGCCATTCTGCAAAAAATTAAGAATTTCGTTACTCCAGTCCCAGGTTAGGTTGTTGAAAGTTACCTCATTCCTGTCCTGGTTTATTATTGAATGAAATAATTGAACGACAATTGTATTGTCTTTGTTCGTTACTTCCGTGACTGCTGCGAGGTTAGCTAATGCATCTGCCTCTGCATTTTCTTCTCTAGGTATTTGCACTGCCTTCAATGTTTTGAATTGTCTCATAAGCTCTCGTGCTCTTTCAAGATACTGTTGCATTCTAGTCTCTCGTGCAATGTAAGTCTCCTGTATCTGATATACTACCAGTTGGGAATCGCTGTTGATCACAATTTGCTCGATGGAGAGCTCCCACGCAAGTTCAAGCCCTTCATAAACAGCTTCATACTCTGATTCATTGTTAATGGTATGATAACACTTTATAGCTTGCCGTGTCTTTTCACCCGTGGGTGATATCACGATTATGCCTAAGTCATCGCCTTTTACATTTGAAGAACCATCAGTGAACAAGGTCCAGAGGCCTGGATTAACACTGTTAAAGAGTTGTAACTCTTTTTCTACTTCAGATACAATGCCATTACTAAAGTCAGCAACAAAATCAGCTAGTATTTGAGACTTAATTGCAGTCCTAGGCTGATAAATTATCTCATGCTACTTAGTTCTATGGCCCATTTGGCACAATCTTCCTAACAATTCTTGTTTATGCAGAATATTTCTTAAAGGATATGAGGTCACAACAGTGATTGGGTGGCATCGAAAATAGGGTCTTAATTTTCTAGATGTCATTATTAAAGCTAAAGCTAACTTTTCCAGATGCGGATTTCTAGTCTCAGCATCTAGCAATGTTTTACTTACATAATAGATAGGTGATTTTTACGTTTTTCTTCTCTTACCAATACTGCACTTACAACAATTTCTGAGATAGCCAGGTAGATGTACAATCTTTCCCCTTCTTTTGGCTTTGAAAGCAGTGGTGGTTTCGATAGATAAATCTTCAGGTTCTTGAGGGCTTGCTCTTGAGGGCTTGCTGACATTCTTCAGTCCATTTGAACTGATTCTTTTTTTTGAGAACTGAGAAGACTTTAAAACTTTTTTCAGAAGATCTAGAAATAAAACTATTCAAAGCTGATGTTCTTCTTGTTAGTCTTTGAACCTCCTTTTTATTTGTTAAAACATCAGTTATGTCCTCTATGGCTTTAATTTGAGCGGGATTTACCTCTATTCCTCTGTTTGATACAAGGAAACCCAAAAATTTGCCTGATTCCACTCCAAAAGCGCATTTCTCTGGATTCAACTTCATATTATACCTGCATAAAATATCAAAAGTAATAGATAGGTGCTGGAAATGGTCTCGTGCTTGTGTTGATTTTACCAACATGTCATCGATGTATACCGCCATCGTTTTTCCCAGATGTTTGAACATCTTGGTCACTAGCCTTTGATAGGTGGCTCCAGCATTTTTTAGGCCAAAAGGCATGACTTTATAATATTAAGTTCCCCTATTCGTGATAAATGAGGTTTTTTCCTCGTCTAAAGGACCCATTTTAATCTTATTATAACCAGAATATGCATCTAGAAAGCTTAATAGTTCATAACCTGCGGTAGCATCAATCATTTGATCTATATGAGGCAATGAGAATGAATCTTTGGGGCATGCTTTGTTTAAATCAGTATAATCTACACATACTATCAACTTGCCATTCTTTTTAGGTACTACGACAGTGTTTGCCAACCAGTTAGGGTACGTTAACTCTCGTACCAAACCAATCTTCAAGAGTTTCTGTACCTTTTCGTCGATCACTTGGTTCTTGAATGGTCCATCCTTTATTTTCTTCTTCTTAACATGTAAGAAGGATATATCTTCATTTAGTTTAAGCCATGTGAGTATCGATGACTTGGAACCTAGCTCTTTTGATCACCCCCTCAGCATAAGTGTTAAGCTCAATTTCTCCTTTTGTTATAACCGTAGAGTTATCAAACCCGGATATGGCTCGTGCTTTTGGGATTACTTGATTCCCCAGTAGCATTTCTTCCACGACTCTTAACAAAATGATATTGACTGAACTGCCTGGATCAATCAACACTTTTTTCACGTTAGTGTCATGAATAAGTAGAGATATTACCAGAGCATCGTTGTGCGGAAGCATTAATCCACTGCTATTTGCATCATCGAAGGTTATATCGTCTTCTCCACGAGCACGTTTCCCGTGTGTAATTGTGAACTTTGTGGTTGTTTTGAAAATAACTTCGTTTACTTCTTCACCCCAGTGTATTACGTTAACGGTTCGTTTTGGGGAAGGAGGCTTTGGGGGCTCCTGCCTGTTCCTCATATATGTATGTTTACCTTTATCACTAAACAATTCTGTTAAATAGCCCTGTTTTAAAAAAATTTCTACTTCACCTTGTAAAAATCTGCAATCCGCAGTTTTGTGCCCATGATCGTTGTGAAATTCACACCAGTGATCTTGGTTTCTTCTATTTTGATTTGACTGCATCTCTTTGGGCCACTTAACTTTGTCGCCCATGTTTATCAATATTGAGACAAGTTCAGTAGTACTTATGTTAAAGGTATGATCCCCAATTTGAGTACTACCTCTAGGTCGTTCATCTCGATCTTTTCTGGATCTAGACGAGGATGAGATTACATCTCTTCCTTGTAGTCTATAGTCCGACCTAGTGTTTTCGAACCTGGGGTGGATATCGCATCCCGAGGGTCCTAAGTAAGGATCGTACCTGTTTTTACCTGATCTTCTACTTGATTCAGGACGTCTGGACCTGGAATGATCTTCAGCTCTCGCAGGAGCAATGATATCTTCTTCTATTCTGAGTTTAGTATTGTACCTGTTATATACATCGTTCCATGTTGTGGCAGGGAATTCTCTTAGATGCTCCTTAAGTCGCCTGGTGGCTTCTGAGCTTTTATCGTTCAAGTTGCTTGCAAATTCCATGGCTGCCCAATTATCAGGCACCCTGGGTAACTGCATTCTTTCTCGTTGAAACCTATCTACAAACTCTCGGAGTAGTTCCGTGTCTCCTTGTTTTATTTTAAATATATCTTCCATTCTCTTCTCAACTTTTTGTGCACTAGAGTGTGCTTTTATAAACGAATATGCAAGCTCGGCAAAAGAGACAATAGAATGTTCAGGGAGAAGAGAATACCAGGTTAGAGCCCCTTTGATAAGTGTTTTCCCAAATTTTTTGACAAGGACTGATTTAATCTCTTGTTTTTTTAAGTCGTTGCCTTTTACCCCAGTAGTGAAAGCAGTCACATGGTCGCGTGGGTCAGTTGTTCCATCATATTTGGGAACGCCAGGCATTTTAAACTTCTTGGGTATAGGCAAAGGTGTCGCACTTGGCTTCCACGGTTGTTGAGAATATCTATCAACATCGATGCCTTTTATGACATGGGGTACACCAGGAATTTGTTTGATGCGATCATTCTGCTCCTTCATCTGTTTCTTCATGGTTAAGAGTAAATTTTGTAATTCGGAGTTATTATATATACCTAGTCTCGTTTCGATAGATTCATTAGGAGTATCTCCTCTTCTTGAGTTTTCCAACCCAGATTGAGGATTTTCCATGGTGATGGTGTTATTGGGGGGTGGCGTTGGCGGTGTAGGCAACGCTGCTAGTAATCCTCTCGCAAGTTCTTGCAAAGCTTGGCTCACCTACTCTGCAATCATTTGCTTTACATGATCTTGTTCCACAGTTTGATCATTATTACCATGGTTGTTATTGGATCTTTCTGGGGATTGTTCCCTCGAACCACGTGGGGTTCCTGAAGGTGATGGAACTAGGGTTCCACTTCTTTGTTGGTTGTTGTCGTTGGGGTTTGACATAATTCAAAGGATATTACTTGGAAAGTAAACAAAGATTATCAGATTCCCGATAATGGAACCAATTTGTTTAATCAAAGAATTAGACCCTTTGACTATAGCTAATTTTTAAGATGAATACGGGTTACTGATAATCAAGATAATGGGAAAAATGAATAATAGACAATATTACAGAAATAAAAGATCGAAGTTGATTGTATTCGAGAATCAGATGCCTTAACAAGATGTATTCCCCTCCCTTATATAGGAGATTCTTATAACGTACGACTCCTGCTATGGTTACTCATTAATGACTAATTATGACATTAATGAGGCGTTACAAAGGATAACGGTAATAGGGGTTCAGTTACATAATGTTCGACTAATCAATTGGGGGTCCTTGAATCTGCCCGTAGCTTTGTCTAGATTCATTCTGACCGTGCCTCTCTCCCGTTTTGATCAAGTTGAATTTCCCGTGCCTGATAATTCGTGGGTTTACTGAACCGTTCCTCTTTGTACCATACCTCTTCAAAGAGTTACGTCCAGCTATCGTGTTTTCCTGTGTCCACGTGACTGACTGAGTTGTCAAAAGCTGACTTACGTGTGAAACTTTTTTTTACCAATACAGTAATCTGGGAAGGATAGGCATCGACACGATCATGGGAAGTCATAGAAGTAACTTGGTTCCTAACCGATTCACGATCAGTAGAGAAAGAAAATTCTTGAGGAACGATTTCATCAACCGTTGGTTCGCGAGTGGGTTCACTTGATTCCATATTTATGGTAGAAGATCTATAGTTGAAGAAGCCCAAGTCTTAGATGAAGAAGGGGTAACAATGTTGGTTTGGGAAGTAGAACCAAAAATAGAAACAGATCGTAAACTACGTAATCTACCACCTCTTCTACTCCTAACAAGAATAGTTGAAGGGGAAGTTCATCTACAATTACTACTATGCGAGGATCGGGGTTTGATGAAGACATTGTTATAAAATAAAATAGTATGTGCTGAAGAACAAGAATGATTAAAGAAGAAGAACAC
Source organism: Nicotiana knightiana (assembly GCA_005239525.1). Lineage (NCBI taxonomy): Eukaryota > Viridiplantae > Streptophyta > Magnoliopsida > Solanales > Solanaceae > Nicotiana > Nicotiana knightiana. The sequence goes on from ML427613.1 coordinate 49,595, forward strand.
TCTAGATTGAAGGTTTCGTGAGATTAAAGGCGCATGAGGTATTTATAGGAAGAAGCAATCGTCATGCAAAGTTGATCACGATGGAAACGTCATGATGAAACAGTTACTTCATGACTGACGTAGCCACAAGAAAGCCCTAAAAACCGCTGAGGAGCCGCAGACCCAATCGACGAAGGCCACGTGGAACATGCATTAAATGGAAGTGACATGCGACACGTTGGTTCTGAAGAAGATACGTGGAATTATATGTGACTGACAGGGCATGATATGTGGATCACATAGAAGATGACAACTGGAGTGTTACAATTAAAAGATGAACGAGTTGCAAGAGGGACGAACAAATCACTCACGAGATGAAAGGACGCAGTTGCTCAAGCCTAAATTGTTCAATGAAGAGACACAAATGGAATGAATCAAGACAATAAAAAGGAAAGATTCACGAACCTCCAATTAATGAGGATGAAGAATCGGAACCGTTACAGAATCTTCATGAACAGTTACGATTGTCAATTATAACGGTTCATTAATGACATTAATTCTCATAATGATTCTGACATAAAAGGAAGGAAATATTAAATTTGTAAATCCCTATATAAGGGAAGAGAATTTCACTTGTAAGGACACATTCTGATTCTTATTGGAATACAATTACTTTCTTTTGCTTTCAGTCAATTATTTCTATATTTCTTGTCACGTTTATTTTCTTTCATATAGTTGAGAAAGTGCGGAAATTCTTGGTTATCAGTAACCCTAGTTCTTCTAAAAATAGGTTGTGACCGAGAATGTTATATTTTTGTTAAACAACCATTTGACTATTTTTCCGTTAAAAATCTAATGTACTTTTTATTCTAGAAAAATAATTTACATAGTACTGTACTCTATGAGTTTCCAAACTAAAGTTAGTTAGAAAAATAAGTTACATAGTACTGTACTCTATGACCAGTGAAGAACTTAAACTTAAGTACTTAAATATCAACTGTAATATTTGCACTAAAATTCATAATCTAAAAAGATAAATAGCTTGCTGTAATAATTGGAAAATTCTTATTAAACCTTCAAGAATACGGATCCGGTTCTATTCTTTAGGGTCTTTGTCGAAGTTGAAATTGCAAATTTGCTAATCATGGGAAATTGACATAGCTAGCCCGATAGACTTAGCTTAAAAAGAAAAATAGATCAATTCTACATCTGAAGTTTTCGATCGTTGAGTCATTTTTTGCCGGAAATTGGTTTTCTATTGAATTGTAATTTTCGAGTAACTAGCACATAATTCAATTATTTTAATAAGATCAAAGACAGTTTTATGACTTTATCAATGATACAATAAGTAAAATTTAATTACTATAAAAATAACTTTATAAGTTTAGTGGTCCATAAACGCCGAAAATATCATTTTAATCCGCGATCGAAACTTTTCCAATATCGTACTTTTACTTTTATTTGTATTTAAAAAAAATTGAAAAATATTTGTGGAAATAACATTCGATGCGTTCTAGCTAGCACCCTTCACCATATATGATAGGTGAAACGTCACACCTCTTGCCCTGCATTTTAATGCACAAAATCTAAAATTGAAAGTTCATTACTCATGTAGTGCCTCAAAAAAGATCGTTACTTTTCAATGTATGTATCTTAATATTGGGAAGGCTCTGTTTTATTGTGAGAACTTGTTTACATATGGGATATACGAAAAAGGAAACTAAAAGTTCATAAGTATTATTAAGCGGCGCCTTCCTGATGTTCCTAGGAAGGGTGACGTAAGACTAAGCTAACTGGTGTCAGTACAGTTGTTGTCCGCCGACTGAGGTCCCTTCCGTACGCTAGACGAGATTGTCAGTGCCGTACGAGAAAACCGATGTCAAGAACAATTGAGAGAATAATAAAGAGAATTGAAAGAAAGCTTGATTGCATAAATGAAAGTTATTAGAAAAGAAGGCAACGCAGTGTCGAGGGGGAGAGACACCAGTACAGAGAATTGCTTGCTAGAAAGTTTCGAATGCTTGATCCCCCCTAATAATGTTTAAAAAAAATAAACCAAAGCTACATGACATGACCTAATTAAGCTAGAGGAACATAATCAAATTACATGGAATAAAACTACTCTACATTTACAATGAAAAAGACTTAGTTTCCTACAAGGTAGAAACAGGTCCGTTGTCAGCAACTTTGTCTCTGGCATCACGATCTGCGCACGCGACGCTGTTGGCAGCTACTTGTAGCTGGGCGCTAGTGAGGGATATTGATGGGGCGACAGAGGCACGTGCGCGCTTGTTATTTGGCGCAGCCAAGACCACGGGGCCGTCCATGGCTCTATGTGTTGGGAGGCTTGCCAGGACGCCACGGGGCGCGTCCAAGGGGTCATGGGGCATGGATGGATAGCCGCCCATGACATTCTCCCCCACCTGAGTTAGCGACGTCCTCGGTGCCTTACTTGCAAAATAATCTTCAATTAGGCTCTTATAGGCTTTGAGGTTTGTCCCCCTCTCTCAAGTATTCTCCTCTGCATCACACCCTTGCCATTTCACCAAAAACTCTTGGTGATCCTTCCTTGAGGCATGAATAACCCGATCATCCAGAATAGTCGCGGCACGCCTTTTCCCGGTTGAATTGGGGCCTCGAATACTGGGTATTGTGAGTTTGCTCCGTGAAGGATCCTCCGTGTGTCACGCCCCAAAATCGAGGGACGCGACTGGCACTCAACCGGGTGACCCCAGTCAAGTGAACCTGATTTGCCCTTCCTACCCAACGCGCTTCCCCGTGTTTACATCATCCATTATTTATGTGAAGCAGTGAGATAAGCTTAAGCGTGTGATTACCATAATAAATCCAATTCTTCCTCATTTTTTTCTTTACATTATTATGCCAGATTTCCCAAAACATACATAATAGATACAACACTTCACAATCCGGACCACGATTACGAGCAAATACAACCTCTACCCAAAATATACATATGCACCCACATTGTGTCTACGGAGTCTATAAGAGTACTAGGAGCTTATACAATACTTGTCGGCAATAAGGCCCCGGCTATACCCTACAATACATAATATACTCAAAAGGAGATGTTATGAACTACACATGGCCCCGAGAGGAAGCGGGGCTCACCAGTACAACTGAAAAGGCTGAGGAGAAGGCACCACTAATGGTGAGCTGAGCAACCTGCTATGGAACCACCTACATCCATATAAAAGATGTAGCGCCCCCGACAAAAGGGACGTTAGTACTGTGGAATAGTACTAGTATGTATAAACAAACTTTATCCCAAGTACAATCAAGCAATGCACAATTAAGGAACACAATTTAATACCAACGACTCATTCCTTGGGCCCAAGGCACCATAACATTTATCAAGTAGAAATTTCATGAATACGGTGCTGCCACATTTTCTCAATTCAGTTACATTGTTTCACAATACTTTTTCTTTTCATTACTTTCCACGTATGACTTTCAACTATTTTACACATTTCCACATTTGAGCACATTATCAATCTTTCGTTCATTTCCCATCAAGCAACTTTTACAGCTTCATACAACACAGTAGCATGAAAAGGGCTTTGGGATTCTTACCTGTTAGAATGAAGAAGGAGATGATTAATCGAAATTTCCAGGCCTGGGTGACTTTGAAAATCTAATTGGTAAAGATGAAGCCTTCTTTCTCAAGAACCCTCTCTCCCCTCTCTCTAATTTTGTTCAGAAAATGGTTAAAAATGAAGGGGAGGGGTGTTTTAATGAGCTGGGGTCGGGTTTTTAAAAATTAGAACAATAGGGCCCGACACAAGAATGCGGTCAGGAATGCGATCGCATTCCTGACATGCGGTCCGAATATCTGACCGCACAATGGCCCTCAAGACGGGCCAAAAATCCAAAACGCACTGCCCAAGTATGCGACCAATTGTGCAGTTCGCATACATGTTATGCGATCGCATACTGGACCGCATAGTTGACTTTAAATGGGGCAGCATTCTGCCTAGGTATGCGACCATTATGCGGTCTGCATACACGCTGTGCGATCGCATAGTGCGTCGCATAATACCTACTTTCTGGAAAATTACATTCTTTAAGTCTCGGGGTACTTTTTACTCAGTTTAGGTCTGTTTTAAAATTTTCCACAATAACAACAACTCGGGGACTCACTCGGGCATTATTTTTAAACAAGAAAATTTTACGGGTCTTTACACCGTGTCTTCCCGAAAAAGTTTTAGAAGAATGACATGGAAGACGGGGTGGATTTTCCACCAAGCTGGGGTATCCACCCGGTATGCAACTTTCCTAATGCGTCTTTTAATGGACAAAGGTCCAATATATTTTTGCAATAGGCGAGGGTCATGGACCCCACAAACAAGTACTGCTTTGGGATTTTGACCATCACTTTGTCTCCTACTTGGTATTCAACAAAGCGACGATTCTGATCAGCATGCCTCTTCATCCGCTTTTGGGCTTTGACCAGATAGCTCTGCACTATCTCCAAATTTCGCTTCCATTCTATTGAGAAGCTAGCAGCACGAGGAGATTTGGAAATATTTGGTGCATTCACGATGTGTCGGACTAGCGATTTATGTCCGGTAACAATTTCAAAAGCGCTTTTGTTTGTACTAGAGCACTTTTGTAAATTGAAACACAGTTGAGCAGCATCCAAAAGCTTCACCAATTCTTTTGCGATCCAATAACAAAGTGGCAGAGATATTCCTCCAACATACCATTGAACCGCTCCGTCTAGCCATTAGATTGCGGATGAAAGCTTGAGCTATGACTCAATTTTGACCCGAGGCACTTAAATAGTTGGGTCCAAAAGTTGCTAGTGAAGCGTGAATCGCGATCACTAACGATGTCTTTGGGCAGACCCCAATATTTGACGACATGGTAGAAAAAGAGTCGAGCTGTGTCTTTTGCTGATATATATTGCGGTGCTGCAATAAAGGTGGCATACTTGGAAAACCGATCCACCACAACAAAGATAGTTGTGAGATCTCCAACCTTGGGAAATCCGGTGATGAAATCCAGAGACACGCTTTCCCATGGTCTCTTTGGAACAGCTAGTGGTTCCAAGAGTCCCGCTTGTGTCAAGTGCTCAGACTTGTCCTTCTGGCATACTAGACAAGTCCTAACATACTGAGCGATGTCATCGGCTATTTGAGGCCAATAATATGCACGGTGAAGTAATGCCATGGTGCATTCTTCACCGGGATGGCCGGCCTATAGAGTGTCTTGACATTCCGCCAAAAGAGTTCTTCTCAGATCTCCTCCTTTAGGAACATATAGTCGGTTCCCTTTTACCTTCAGGAACCCATCCTCTATGTAGAACTGGCGAGTTTTTCCCTGTCCTACTAGATCAACCAAATATTGTGCAGCAGGATCCCTAATGAGTAGATCTTGTATCTGGTCTTTTATAGTGGTAGCTACTTCACTCCCCCTTAGGGTGGCGAGTAGGCACACTGACGCTAGATCAGCTCTCCGACTGAGCGCATCAGCAACATGATTAGTCTTCCCACTTCGGTACTCCAGGTTGAAGTGAAATTATGCTAGGAGTTCCTGCCATCGGGCTTGTCGGCCATTCAACTTTGGCTGGGTCATGAAATGACTAACAAATGTGTTATTTGTCTTGACCATGAACGGGGATCCCAGCAGATAGTGCCTCCAAAGGTGTAAGAAATGAATGACAACCAGTAGTTCTTTCTAATGGGCGGCATAGCGCCGCTCTGTATCCTTCAGCTTCCGGCTCTCATATGCTACGGGATGCCCGTCTTGTTGCAAAACTCCGCCAAGAGCATAGTCGGAATCCTCTTTTTGTACCTCGAATGGCTTGGCCAAGTCAGGAAGGGCCAAGGCGGGGCTACTAGACATAGCCATTATTAATGTGTTCAAAGCCTCGACTCGTCTAGGACCCCAATCCCAAGGCGTGACCTTCTTGAGGAGTTTTGTCAATGGCACCGCGATAATGGAGTAATTCTTCACAAATCACCGATAAAAATTACCTAGGCCAAGGAACGCCCTCAATGCGTGGATATCCTTAGGTGGCGGTCAATATGTGATGGCTTGGATCTTTTGCTGGTCCATCTTGATCCGCCCTTCCTCAATGACATGTCTGAGGATGTAGATTTTTTTTTGAGCAAAGGAGCACTTGGATAGCTTTGCGTATAGTTCATGCTCCTGTAATCGGGCTAGGACCTTCCGCAAATGCTTCAGGTGTTCTTCTAGTTTTTGGCTATAAACCACGATGTCATCCAATAGACCACCACGAATTCATCAATATACTCTCGGAAGACTTGGTTCATCAGGGTGCAAAATGTAACTGGACCATTAGTCAAGTCGAACGACCCATATCTTGTCACACAGGTCGTCTTGTGTTCATCACCCTCAGCAATCCGGACTTGCCAATACCCTATCTTCAGATCAATTTTCGTGAACATCGTTGCACTCCCCAATCTATCGAACAAGTCTGCCATGAGAGGAGTAGGATACTTGTTCTTCACAGTGATTTTTTTGAAGCTCGATAATCCACACAGAGTGGTAAACTACCATCATGTTTCTTTTGGAAAAGCACAGGGGACCCATATGGGGACTTGGAGGGTACAATGATCCCAGTGTCTAGCATCTCCGTCAATTGTCTCCGAAGCTCGGTGTGTTAGGGTTGTGACATTCTATAAGGTGCCTGGGAAGGTGGCTTCGCACCCGACACTAACTCAATCTCATGGTCAACAGTGCGCCTAGGCGGAAGTCGCTTTGGCATCTCCTATGACATGACGTCTTCAAATTCTAGTAGTAGGTCCTTTATGGGTGTAGAGATGGGACCCGATAAGCGTTATACCTCTTCAAGGCATAAGGTATCCAGGAACGTAGGTTTATGTATTTTGACTCCCTTCTTCAGCTGCAAGGCCGAGATGTTCTCAGCGACCATTTTTACGGACATGCACGGGATAATGCAGGGCTTGGCCCCATTTACTCCCATCATCAGAGCATGTCCGCATATGGAATGGGCATGGTGTTGGTTTGCCTCAAGAATTCCAGCCCAACTATCAACTCGAAGTCATCTATGATCATCCCGCGCAAGTTGAACTTTACTTCATATGGACCCATCTTCATTGGTACTCCTTTGGCTATTTCACCCACTGGCTGAGGAGGTGATTTGATAGCCTTGACATGACCTATGCCCTTTCTTACAACTATGCCAAGGCGCCGTACCTGACTTGAGGCCATGTAATTGTGGGTAGCACCTGTATCTATCATCGCCAGAATGGGCTTGCCATTTACCTTCAGTTCAACGAACATCAAGGTCCTCTTTTGTTTAAGAAGAGTCCCTTCATTCATCTTCTTTTTCCCTTTCTTGGGGATTGGGGAGGGTTCTGATGCATGGCAAGAATTCATGAATTTAAGCATTATATACCTTGCATTTTATGGGCTTTAATGATAAAATACACGTCGTATGTGCCT
>ML427614.1:5946-38949 GCA_005239525.1 Nicotiana knightiana
AACTTTTAGTCAATTCTCTCAAGACTTTTTTTATATAACTTGGTTATGTTTTACTAATTCTACTGACAATAATAATAATAACTAGCAATTACTAACAATGTGTTGTAAATAATGATGATAAAGGTCTAAGGTTATGGTTTCCCCCGTTGGTGAACTTACTTCTCGGATACTTCTTATAGTTTGATTAGTTGTCTCTATCAATCATGAACACTCTATCTACCATAAATCTCTCTCAAGTAATTATGATAATTTACTAGACGCACTCTCTCAAGTTACGCTAGCTAGATTGCATTACAGTTCACTTTAGATTGCACCCGAGGTATCGTTATCTCTAATCCAACCTCTAAACCCTCGGTTATGACTTTCGTCTATACTCCGGGAGTGATGTTGTTCAAACAACTACCTAAATATGCACTCTCTCTCAAGTAGATACATAATAAATAGGAACAGCTAATTGAGGGCCCTTTCAATCAACTACAACAAGAACGTAGTTGAACAAATAGAGATTAATCAACCAAAATATATTAATATCACAATAAATTCATCCCCAACGGGTTCTACCAAAACCCTAGATTAAAGAAGTTAGCTAGACATGTTCATAAGAATCAAACTCAAAATAACTTGCATAATTGAACTACAAAGTAATGAATAAAAGATGTAAAAATCAATGTTTTTGTCACTTCAATGGTTTTCTCTCTTCAAATCCTTCGTCTGCCTTCCAATCCTCGTTAAGTTGTGTTTTAGGGGTCTATTTATATGTTTAGGACAAACCCTAAACGTGTAGGAGACTTCTATTCCAACCGGGAAACACTTAAACTCGTCAAAACTCGGAATTGACTGAACTTGTGACCTGTCGTTTAGGCCCTAACACCTGGCTAACGCCAGGCTAAGGCTGGCGTTTGAACTCTAACGTCTGGCTAACGCCAGGCAGGGTCAGGCGTTTGGGCTCTGGCGCCCGGCTATAGCCCGGTGCACTCCTCCTCGCCTCTTGAGCGTATTTTCGATGTATTTGCATCCATTTAGCTCGGTTTCCATCTCCAATTCACCTACACATGAAATAGACTCTATTATGCACATAAAAAGTGTATTTTTATCATTAACGCACATAAAATGTAGGGCATATAACATGTTAAACCATGAATTCTAGCCTCGCATCAATACCCCACACTTAAACATTTGCTCGTCCTCGAGCAATCACACTACACTCATGTACACAACTTATTAAGCAAATCTCTTAACACGTTATACCAAGAATATTTAAAACAGTTCAAGCACAAAGGTGTGAAATCCTCGCCTCAATAATCGACTCACAAATACCATGCTTTATTCACAATTCACTAACTACTCTAACATAAGAGGTCAACAACATTACCTTTCCTTCATGAATCATGCGCCCTCACCAAAGCAAAGAGCTAGTTCCTCACACAATAATATTTAAGAACACTTAGGAACTCAAGATAGAAAGAATTCACTCGCTCTCAGAAACAACATTCATTGAGGCTGGCGTTTGGACTCTAACGCCTGGCTAACGCCAGGCAGGGTCAGGCGTTTGGGCTCTGGCGCCCGGCTATAGCCCGGTGCACTCCTCCTCGCCTCTTGAGCGTATTTTCTATGCATTTGCATCAATTCAGCTCGGTTTCCATCTCCAATTCACTTACACATGAAATAAACTCTATTATGCAAATAAAAAGTGTATTTTTATCATTAACGCACATAAAATGTAGGGCATATAATATGTAAAACTATGAATTCTAGCCTCGCATCAGAGGTCATTGTACCGTTAGTGTGTGATTGACCGCTTTAGATTATGCGTGACAGTGAACTTTACATGGTTGATTACGGCTGCATCGCTCCCGCCGATGATCATTTGGATGGTGTGGGTGGGAGAGGGTGGATTCTTGGGGCCTTGATGTTGTTCTCATCCTCGCCTAAAGTATTCTCTCCCACGATCAATCAGCAACTCTTTTAAATGTCCTTGATTGAGCATGTTCACCACTTCTTGTCGCAAAGCTATGCTGTCTTCGGTATTGTGATCTCGCTCCTTGGTGGAACTCGCAAAAAGCATTTGATCTTCTGGTGTTTGGGTAGTACTTCATCTTCTGCGTCCACTTCACCTTCGGGCCGAGATTTTCTAGTGCGTAAACTATCTCTGACTGGGAAACACAAAAATTGTGAGTAGATAAGAGTGGAGGCATACCTCTATCGCTTTATTGAGTCCCTGTGTTTTTCCTGGATGACCTTTCCTCGTGGTGTTGAGATGGTGGGATAGTCGTTCTGACATAAGGTTGGTGCTTGTCCCTATTAGGGCATGGGCCTGATTGATCTCTTCGGGCATCATTGCGGTGATCTCGCCTCGACTCTATTTGAGTTGGGCCGTTGAGGTCGTGCTCATCCGCTCGAACCTCGGCGCAATAGGCGTTGTGGATTTCTTCCCAAGTAGTGGGTCAATATTTTATAAGTCTGCTCAGAAATCTTTTGGTCGCTCTCGACCTGTTCCTGTTCAGTCCATTTTTGAAGGTTGCCACAGCCATCCTTTCAGATACATATGGCAAACTCATTATGACCCTGCTGAATCCGGCGAGGAAGTCCCTAAGTCCCTCGCCAGGCGACTGTCTAACGGCGAATATATCATTCACCCTGGCCACGACTTTCTTGGCTCCAGCGTGGGCGGTTACAAACTTGTCGGCCATTTCCTCAAACATTGTTATTGACCGTGTTGGTAACTGTGAGTACCACGTCAAGTCTCCCCCTGTTAAGGTTTCACTAAATTTTTTAAGCAATACTGACAGTACTTGTTCCTTTGAGAGGTCGTTGCCTTTCACCGCTTTGACGTAATGAATTATATGGTCTTCAGGGTCCGTCGTGCCATCATATATTCTCAAATACGACGGCATTTTGAAGGTTTTGGGTATGGGTTGTAGGATTGCTTCTTCGTTGTATGGTTGTTCGACGAATTGGCCGACCTCCCGTTTGGGCGGGAGTTTTGGGATGCTGGGTATCTTGTCGACCCTTTCCTGATGTTCTTTCATCTAGTCTCGTAGTGCCTTATTTTAATTTTCCATTTCTTCCATCTTCTTTAGTAAATCTGCGAGTGCATCATTTCCTGCATCAACAATGGTGTTAGTGTTACCTGTTGGGCGGTGAGTTGGTTGCTCGTTAATGGTTGCAGCATCCGTTGGTGTGGCATTTTGAGTTGCTCCCTGAGTTGGCATGTCCAGGAAGTTTCTCAGTGTACTTCTTAGCCATGCTTCTAGTAGTTTCTTTACTGCTGATGGGGCTTCCTCATTTGTGGACGTGGAAGCCTCCCTTTCTCGAGTGACTATCACACTTCCATGAGGGGGAGGTGAACCGCTCCGTCCTGGCGTGACGCTTGGTGTCACATTTTCTTCTCCTCTACCACCAGCATTGTTGATGGTGCTCATGAGGTTGGCGGTGACATCTGCTATGGCATTTAGCCTTTCTTCTCCTTTTTCCTGCCATTGTTAGTTCGTGCGAACGAAAAAGATGACTGTTGTACGTGTTTTTTTTAAGATCTAACAGAAACTATAGACTTTAACTAGAAAATTCCCACAGGCGCGCCAAATTGTTTTATCAAAAATATGTTAACCTCTTTTTTACACGAGTAAATGAAGAAAATGAAGGGTTAATCCTAGTTAAGCTCAATGACCGTTAGATCTATGAATTTATGATGAATGAAATGAATTTAAGCGCTACAATAGTAAATGCAGGACAAAGATATGAATGACGATTGATAATGAATACACAAGTGAATATGCATATTAAATGCATGCAATGGCAATAAATGTAATAATAAAGGATATCTCGCCCTGATATTAAATGGTTAGACTCAATCAACTCTTTTCAGCAATGTAGATGATAGAAAATGTGGGTGGAATACAATATTCTTGGATCTTGTATATGAAAAGGTATCTTCCAACTCGAGAATCAATAGAAAAGACAAATTTTGTATATTCTTCAATAGTCAATGTTACAAAGTGTTCTTCAAGAATATTTCTGATCCCCTTTTCTCTTTTTCTTTTCCTATATATAGGGGACATTCTTTTGAAATCCTAGGGAAGTACAACTGAGAGAATATCCTAACGGAATATTCTCTATTTCTGATCTAAACCCATTCTTCCGCTACCGTCTATTCTTCTGTTAGACCAAACGTCGACCTTTCTTGAGAGAGGCTCTTCGTCACTAAAAATAGGTCATCTTAGACTTCGACCTCGACCAACAAAGCCATTATATTTGATCCAAATTTTGATCAATAAAGGAGAGATTACTTTTCCACGAGCACGTATGTTTACATTAATTCTTCTTTTTTCTGGCTTAGCAGTTCTATACTCCTAATTAAATATTACGTATTATAGTTGTATATCCAGAACTATAACAACTATAGGGGCATCAAGCTACTGAGTCATACCATGAAAGTGTGGGATAGGGTAGTGGAAGCGAGGGTGAGAAGGTTGGTGTCGATATTCAAGAAGCAGTTTGGGTTCATGCCTGGTCATTCATCTATGGAAGTGATCCATCTTATTCGGAGGTTGGTGGAACTGTACAAGGATAGGAGGAAGTATTTGCACATGGTGTTTATTGACCAAGAAATACTCAGTTTCATCGAACTAAGAGTGTTTGATTCTCACCGGATGTGAGATACATAGGTAATCTTTATCGGGTCTGACCCCCAATTTCAAAAATTAAAAATATTATCCTTTCATCTTTGATACATCAAATGCAGATTTATTTTATAAAAAAAGCAAAAAGAAAATAAAAAGCATTTTCAATTCCAAAATATTTTCGTTCTTCTTCAGAAAATTTGCTTAATGTGCTACGTGTTTGCTTTTTACTGCTTTGATATTGTTGAACAGAACATATAAACTGTCTTCTCACGGACCCCTTCTGAGTCTTTTTGAAATTAAAAATTGGGCATTTGCTTGACATAGCCCACTTTCTTTGAGATTGCCGAGGTGCTTGTCACCCAGTGAAGGATTTTAGTCTCACATGTTTTAGGCGGGGAGCACCACCAGCTAAGCCGGAAAGCAATGCTACTGGTACGCTGACCCTCCTCGGCTCTAGTTGTCCGCTCGAGTAAGTCAATCTAGATACCTTCTCCAATAGAATTTAAACCTAGAAGAACTAACCTCATGCCGGATATCCCTAGTAGGTTCGCTTTATTTGCATCATATGCATTTGATTTAGCGAAACTCGACACAGGGGCCGGGTCCGTATAAGACAGGTGTCCTCTTTGAGACCATCCTGTTCACTTATGTGCTACTTATTACATCATTTGGAAGGCTTGCTTGCATTGTTGGCCGGCTTTAGAAAATTAGTTGAGCGGAATTATTTTTTTTTAGAAAGAAAAAAACGAATCATTCTCCTAGTTTAGAACAAATAATCCTTTTATTTACTAAGATTCTGTAGTAGGCGTGAGGTATAAAGATTGATTTTCATTAAAATCAAAAGAGAGAAATACTCAGTTTCACCAAACTACACGGGTTTGATTCTCACCGGATGTGAGATACGTAGGCAATCTTTATCGGGTATGGCCCCCAATTTCAAAAATTAAAAAATATTATCCTTTCATCTTTGATACATCAAATGCAGATTTTTTTTATAGAAAAAGCAAAAACAAAATAAAAAGCATTTTCAATTCCAAAATATTTTCAACGTTGAAAATCCTCCCGCGGTTCCTGGCCAATGTGAACATGCATCGAGGTACATCTACTCGATAACGGAGAAACACCTTGATACTATGAAAAAGGATTGTGGTTGGGCGGATGGGGTCGTGGTACAAATCCCCACCCACGAGAAGAGCATTACCACCCACGTGGAGGGGTTCCTAAGTGTTTATACTTACCCATTCACACTGGGTCCCCTTGATCCAATCGTGATATACTTCTGTAGAAGATACGAAGTCACTCTTAGTCAGATCCACCCCTCTTTCTGGCGAATAGTGATCATGATTCGTTACTTTTCCACCAAGGCCGAGGGGCTCGAGTTCACTCTCAGTCATCTTATCCGTTTGTACCAGCCTCAGCTTTTCCGAGGGCTGATGAAGCTCCAACGCCTTTCAGTAATATAGGGTACCCACCCCTAGTACATTCATTTCGGTAATACAGGGCACAACCCCTGGTTACATTCCATCTCCGTAATACAGGGTGCCAACCCCTAGTCACGTTCCCTTCTAGTAATACAGGGTACCAACCCCTGGTTACGTCCCTTTCAGTAATACAGGGCGCCAACCCCCGGTTACATTCCTTTAGTAATACAGGACGCCAACCCTTGGTTACGCTTCCTTTTCAGTAATACAGGATATTAACCCCTGGTTATATTTCCTGTTCTATGATAACGGGCGCCATCTCTAGTTTATGTTCTCTTTATAATATTGTCTTTGTCTTCCTTTCAACAAAGCAGATAGTTTATCTCTTTCTCTAATAACTCACAAAATTTTCCTAGTGCCAAACTGGGCAGAAAATTTTTGTTCGTTTTGTTCATCTTTGATGACTTTGTAGGACCCGCCGTAGAGCACAAATGATGATTAAAGCTTGCAGTTCCAATTCCCATCATGATAAAGAAGTCTTTCGATCACAAGATAGTTGGAGTCAACTTTGATAATATGTCAGCAACTCGGCGTCTCAAAATTCATCTTCTCAATTTTGGATCAAGAAATCAAGCAATCGAGAATGAGCCATAATATTTTCTTCAAAGAGCATCAAGATCCAATCTAAAGTCAACACAAGCGAGCAACTCAAAAATCAAGATTTGACTCCAGAAGACATATAGATAGGAATTTTTTAAATCTTAGCTTGAGAGGCATATGTAGTTCTCTTCTTTTTTCCTTTTGATGTAAGCAGCAAGTGACAATAACAAACAGCATCCAGTGTCTGGTAGTCTCATCAAGCAAATTTTTTGAAGAAGAACGAAAATATTTTGGAATTGAAAATGCTTTTTATTTTGTTTTTGCTTTTTTTATAAAAAAAAATCTGCATTTGATGTAGCAAAGATGAAAGGATAATATTTTTTAATTTTTGAAATTGGGGGCCAAACCCGATAAAGATTGCCTACCTATCTCACATCCGGTGAGAATCAAACCCGTGTAGTCCGGTGAAACTGAGTATTTCTCTCTTTTGATTTTAATGAAAATTAATCTTTACACCTCATGCCTACTACAGAATCTTAGTAAATAAAAGGATTATTTGTACTAAACTAGGAGAATGATTCTTTTTTTTTTCTTTTTAAAAAAAAATAATTGCGCTCAACTAATTTTCTAATGCCGGCCAATAATGCAAGAAAGCCTTCCAAATGATGTAATAAGTAGCACATAAGTGAACATGATGGTCTCAAAGAGGATACCTGTCTTATACGGACCCGGCCCCTGTGTCGAGTTTCACTAAATCAAATGCATATGATGCAAATAAAGCGAACCTACTAGGGATATCCAGCATGAGGTTAGTTATTCTAGGTTTAAATCCTATTGGAGAAGGTATCTAGATTGGCTTACTCGAGTGGACAACTAGAGCCGAGGAGGGTCAGCGTACCAGTAGCATTGCTTTCCGGCTTAGCTGGTGGTGCTCCCCGCCTAAAACATGTGAGACTAAAATCCTTCACTAGGTGACAAGCATCTCGGCAATCTCAAAGAAAGTGGGCTATGTCAAGCAAATGCCCAATTTTTAATTTCAAAAAGACTCAGAAAGAGTCCGTGAGAAGACAGTTTGTATGTCCTGTTCAACAATATCAAAGCAGTAAAAAGCAAACACGTAGCACATTAGGCGCAAATAAATCACAATATATACAAAATTAATAAATCCAAATAAAAGTCAACATGTGCAAGCTCGAATTCTTATTGTCCCCAACAGAGTTGCCGAGCTGTCACATCCCTTTTCTACCCCCAAAAATATATATGTGTTGGATTATGGGTTAAAGAGTTTTACCAATTAAAGTAACAAATTTTGAGTAGGAATTATTTTATTTACAGAGTTTCCACTTGGAATTGATTTTTTGGTTTTCCAAGTCACCATTTATTTGAATCCCTAGTCAAAGGAAGGTTTTGTTCTATTTTTATCGGTCCACGAAAACAAAGTTCGGGTAGAGAATTCTGTTGACCGGGGAGAAGGTGCAAAGAATTTCCCGAGTCCCGATTGACTTAAAAGTTGGCTTGAATTAATTTTGGACAAACTGTGATTTATATGATTTTTATATTACACCTATCTGCTTTTATTTCTGGATACTAGAAAAATTAAAGATAATTTTGAATAATAAGATGTCATAACTACACTACGCAAGCGAATGCGTGATCGAGACTAAATTTATTAATTTTATCATAACAGCGCTACGCAAGTGAATCTGCAATTATGACAAGGATTATTAGTGCATCATTACTTTTGAAGAAGTTACATCACTTGAAGAAATTAATTTTTTAAATTTATTAAAAGTTATCATCGCGCTAGGCAAGCGAATCCGTGATTATGAGAAATAGTTAAATTATAAATTAACTAAAACTATGGGATAAGGTACGAGGTTTTTGATTAATTTATTGAATATTAAACACTATGCTACGTAAGCTATTCCGTGAAGTTAAAGTGTGCCTACTATTTGCCTAGCGTTTAAATTAATAATAAAAAAAGTGCTTAAACTTTCTCTTTTTTTTTTATTACTTATTCGACCAAAGAAAGGAACAAATATGATATTATTAAATTTATTTTTTGACTAATGCAAGACAATAAACCCGGGTAAGCTTATGCTAAACTTTCATGATTTTGGGCCACTTATTTTATTTTAAAAAAAAATAAATTATTGATTTTAAGGAAAAGTCCGCTTACTTTTTGGGCCTACAGATTTTAGCTTATTTGGACCATGTTGCTTAAGATCCTCAATGACTAACACAACACAAAATGACAAGTATTATTCTAAGCCAAATTGCTCATCACGTTAATGTCCAAACTAAAATCGTTTTTCATAAAAGTAACTCACATGCTAATTATTATCGTTGCTCTTTCATCTCCTTAATCAATGTATTTCTTAAGGACCAACATAATATTTTTACTCATTTACACCAACATGGCACTAATCAGACTACAAACTCATTAGTAACGTAAACACCTTAAGCATTCGAATCCACTTTCATAATTACAATCACAACTAAATACCAAAACTACAAAAAATGGAAATACTTTAATGCTGAAGAGAAGGACCATGTTATAATATTATATTGATTATAATTTAAAGCATCAAAACATTTGAAGCTAGAAGTCTTTCCTAGATAATTAAACATGAACCTTAAAAGTAACTCACATAAAAGATTCTAAACTAAACAAACATGGTTAAAAATGAGATCTTTATATTTTTCTTAAACTAAATAAACTTAACAAAATGTTATTTGATTTACATATGTAAAGAAAAATGGAAGATCGACCAAATACTATAAATGTACATGTTGAAATATGACTGTGTGAATAACATGCTAAACATTCATACACCAAGCATATCCATAGAGCTGAAAAAGAGTCATATCCTCATCCATTGAATATAAAAATCTGCATTGCAAAGTTTAAGAAAATACCTGGATTGCAG
This sequence comes from Nicotiana knightiana, assembly GCA_005239525.1. Classification (NCBI taxonomy): domain Eukaryota; kingdom Viridiplantae; phylum Streptophyta; class Magnoliopsida; order Solanales; family Solanaceae; genus Nicotiana; species Nicotiana knightiana. The sequence goes on from ML427614.1 coordinate 15,520, forward strand.
AAAATTAATACTGCGGTAAAGAAATAGAGCTCAACAGAAAAATACAGCAGCAAACACAGCAGAAAACAACATCAGTTTCGTGTTTAATCAATCCGAAAACCATGGAGAAGAAACCCAGAACCAACTCTAAAGAAGACTTATACTTTTCTAAAAGTTTGCACTCTTAAATTTACTCACAAAGCTCACCATTTCAGCTTACTAAAGGGTGTTCTAGTTGCTGATTTTTAACTCTCAAAGTTGTATTTTTAGGGTGCGAAAACTTGTCCAACAAATGTGTGATCGAGTGTGTCAAGTGAGTAAAGAGAAGCCTCTTAAATAGGCAAATAAAGTCACTTTTTGGACAGATTTTGATTCACAAAAAATCTGTCCAAAAAGGACTGACTTTGTGTGCTAAACACTGTTCAAAGGTTATCCAAAAGGTGAAAGGACATCCTGAAAATCTGCTATAGCATAAGCAAGGAGAAAAAATATTATTTCAGCCACCCTACTAGTAAAAGTAGGCGACTAACACCCTATTTTATGATAAAATAACCTAAACTTCAACTCTTACAATATTACTACCAATCTATATGATTCAAACCAAACTAAGATAGAAAAACACATAACTAGACTTAGAAATTGAAGTATAAATCAACTAAGGGAAATTCAGAATCTAATAACTAAAAATCAAACAAAATCAAGTATACTATCCAAACTAACTAATTAAAACCATCAACTTAACATATCACATACCAATTATTTGTTTCATTAAAACAACTATGACTAAACAACACACTTGAATAAACATATCTCAATATATTAACAACTAAATAACCCTAATAACTATGAGACAAACAACTGTTAATCAAACTAATAAACAAGCGATTACACAAAATGGTTACAAACATATATGAAATAACAACGAATTTTATGCTATAATTAAAACTATAATCAAATAGTGGGAAACAACAATACAAAAAATGTAAAAAAAAAAAATAATAATCAGAAACATGGGGAAAAGATTAGAGGTTTAGTTTACCCAATTCTAGGGATATTTGAGGCCGAATCAAGCGACAAGACGATACCGGAACCTTCGAATAGCGGTTGTCCAGCGTTGAAACGTGCATTTCTTTCGGCCAGACGCTAAAACAAATGAGTTTCGGCGTCTTGCAAAAAAAAAAACGGGCATCTTTGAGTCGAGAATTGGACCGAAACGAAGACGCGGTGGTTGGGGTGCTACGACAATGATGGTTTTGGGTTGGAGATAAGAAAAGAAAAGGAAAATAGGAGGAGGAAGGTTTAAATTTTATAGGAGTTGGGGCCACTGACCGGCGGTGGAGCAGCGGCGGCCGGCGGCAGTGACAGCGGCATTTATGGGTGAACTTAGAGGGGAAGTGGGTAGGAAAGTATAGATCTCGAGGATATGTATCTGTTTATGTATGTATTTTAGGGTGTGGAAGGTTAGCTCTCGCTCGATTTAGGGTGGCAGCGGCTAGGGTTTGCGGTTTTAGGGGAAGATTTGGTGAGGTTGAGGGTGATTTAGGGGATTTGGGGTTTGGATTCATGGAGAGGAGGTTGAGAGGAAGAAATGGTAAATTTTTGGGGTGGTTTGGAGGACATCCGCCTCTGGTGGGTGATTTCTGGTGGGCGCCGCCGTTGTTGAGGGTGCGGGCAGCAGAGATAGGGAGATGGAGAAGAGAGAGTGAAGAGACAGGAAGAGAAAAAGGAAATAGGGTAAAATGGGGGAAAATTTTGGGCTCTTTAGGCTTTAAATAGCCTAAGTGAAGATTAAATTAGGACCGTTGGACCAAGTCAAGATGTGTGGCTAAGATTAAATCTCAGCCACTTAACCAAAACGACGTCGTTTTGGCGCGTCTGGTTGGGGTCTTGAGCTGGGCAGATCGAATGCAATTGGGCCACAAATTTGGTCCATGTTTTGGGTCAATTGTGCTTTAAAACAAACAAAATCAGTCCATATTAACCCCATCACTCAATATTTAAGAACTCTAATTCTAAAATCTACAAACACACACAAATTAAATCTTAAAGGTTGCAATGTAGGAGAAAAATAAAAGCAAAAATTAGGTATTTACAGTTGCCCCTCTTTGCTCGAGAACATGAAGAGTTTTCGTGCAAAGAAAGTGAATGCCATAGCTAATTTTGCTCGTGTATTACTCCAATGAAAGCATTTTTGAAAAAGGTGACCGAACCTTTCTTTCGAGGTTGCCTACATATCCTTGGCTATAAAGGAATCAGGTCAATGTAGTTCTGGAAAAATTTGGTAGATGAGACTACCAAACACTGGATTTAAAACTGTTGTTGTTGTTGCTGCTGTTTGTTATTGTCACTTGCTGCTTACATCAAAAGGAAAAAAGAAGAGAACTACATATGCCTCTCAAGCTAAGAGTTACAAAATTCCTATCTATATGTCTTCTGGAGTCAAATCTTGATTTTTGACTTGCTCGCTTGTGTTGACTTTAGATTCGATCTTAATGATCTTTGAAGAAAATATTATGACTCATTCTCGATTGCTTGATTTCTTCATCTGAAATTGAGAAGATGAATCTTGAGACGCCGAGTTGCTGACATATTATCAAAGTTGACTCCAACTATCTTGTGATCGAAAGACTTCTTTCTCATGATGGGAACTGGAACTGCAAGCTTTAATCATCATTTGTGCTCTACGACGGGTCCTACAAAGCCATCAAAGATGAACAAAACGAACAAAAATTTTCTGCCCAGTTTGGCACTAGGAATATTTTGTAAGTTATTAGAGAAAGAGATAAACTATCTGCTTTGTTGAAAGGAAGACAAAGACAATATTATAAACTAGCTATGTGAGGATATGCAACCCGGGAGGTAGTGCCCTGTGTTAGAGAAAGAGAACATAAACTAGAGATGGCGCCCCTTATCGTAGAACAAGAAATATAACCAGGGGTTAATATCATGTATTACTGAAAAGGAAGTGTAACCAAGGGTTGGCGTCCTGTATTACTAAAGGAATGTAACCAGGGGTTGACGCCCTGTATTACTGAAAGGGACGTAACCAGGGGTTGGTACCCTATATTACTAGAAGGGAACGTGACTAGGGGTTGGCACCCTGTATTACGGAGATGGAATGTAACCAGGGGTTGTGCCCTGTATTACCGAAATGAATGTAACTAGGGGTCGGTACCCTATATTACTGAAAGGCGTTGGAGCTTCATCAGCCCTCGGAAAAGCTGAGGCTGGTACAAACGGATAAGATGACTGAGAGTGAACTCGAACCCCTCGGCCTTGCTGGAAAAGTAACGAAGCATGATCACTATTCGCCAGAAAGAGGGGTGGATCTGATCGAGAGTGACTTGGTATCTTTTACAGAAGTATATCACGATTGGATCGAGGGGACCCAGTGTGAAGGGGTAAGTGTAAACACTTAGGAACCCCTCCATGTGGGTGGTAATGCTCTCCTCGTGGGTGGGGATTTGTACCACGACCCCATCCGCCCAACCACAATCCTTTTTCATAGTGTCGAGGTGTTTCTCCGTTATCGAGCAGATGTACCTCGATGCATGTTCACATTGGCCAGGAACCGCGGGAGGATTTTCAACGTTGAAAATATTTTGGAATTGAAAATGCTTTTTATTTTATTTTTTTTTGCTTTTTTTATAAAAACAAATCTGCATTTAATGTATCAAAGATGAAAGGATAATATTTTTTAATTTTTGAAATTGGGGGCCAGACCCGATAAAGCACCTGCTTCTACCCATTTGCAAAAGTAGTAAGTCAAAACTAAAACGAAACTTACATTACCTCGACCTGCTAGAAGTGGTCGTACGATGTACATTCCCCATTTGATGAATGGCCAGGGCGACATGACTGAATGGAGGTGCTCGCCCACTTGGTGTATAACGGACTTACCGCTACTTCTGACACGGCCAAATACACTAGGAGGCGCTCGCCTGGTTAATCTTTGGCGAGTAGTGGAGGCGAGGTCAGATATTCCTTTAGCTCCCTTAAGGCTTCAACGCATTCCGAGTTCCACTAGAGTCTGTTGTCTTTTTTGAGGACGTTGAAAAGTTTGTGGCATCTGTCAGAGGATAGCGAGATGAATCATGACAAGGCGGCTATACGGACGGTCAGTTTTTGCACCTGTTTCTTGTTGGTTAGTAGTTCAGGTATTCGTCCAATAGCTTTGATCTAGTCAGGGTTGACTTCGATGCCTCTTTGTGACACCAGGAAACCAAGGAACTTGCCCGAGGTTACCCCGAATAATGTCATAATGCCGCAGTATATCGAAGGCTTCTTTCAGCTGATAGATGTGATCTTCTTTCCTTTTGGATTTGACCAACATATCATCTATGTATACTTCCATTGTTTTTCCGAGCTGGTCTTTGAACATCTTGGTGACCAGTCTCTAATAGGTTGCTCTCGCGTTCTTCAACCCAAATGGCATGACTCTATAGCAATACGTCCCTTAGTGGTCTTCCTCCTCCATGAGGATCTGGTTGTACCCCGAATAGGCCTCCAAGGAGCTTAGCAGCTCGTGTCCCGTTGTTGCATCGATGAGTTAGTCGATGTGCGGCAACGGGAAGGAGTCTTTTGGGCATGATTTTTTGAGGTCTGTGAAGTCTAAGCACATGCGCCACTTCCTATTTTTCTTGTTCACCATGACCATATTGGCGACCCATTGGGGGTATTTGGATTCTCTGATGGAGCCGTTGGCGAGTTGTTTTTCTACCTCTTCATGGACTGCTTCGTTGATTAAACCGTTGAATTTTATTCTCATTTTCCGTACTGGTGGGTAGAGTGATCTACATTCAATTTTTTCTTAGCGATTTCCTTTGAGATACCTGGGATATCTGCATGGGAGAAAGCAAATAGGTCTTCATTGTTAGTTAGAGATTTATGAATTTACCTGGTTCGAAGAGTTTGTGGCCGATGTAAGCCTTTTTACTGATGTTGTTTTATCTATTTGAACGGGGTTGAGGTCTTCTACCGTTGACCCCGCGGTCCCCACGATGTCGGGGTCCTTGATGACGTCGTTTAGATCATCGGATTTGGTCCTACACTTTGGTAATTGCTATGTTTCTAAGCTTGTTCCCTTCAACTGTTGAGTGTATGTATAGTCTTGAGCGATGCGGTAGCATTATTGGGCCGTGAGATGTTCGCCTCGAATTCTGAATATCCCCCATGGGATAGGGAAGTTGATTGCTTGATACAGCTAGATGGAACGCCATCTCCATGGCCGACCTATGATGTCGTTGTAGGCTTTATCCTTGTTCATGATATGGAACGTTGTCTCTAAGGTTACGCCCCCAGCAAAGACCTACAATGTTATTTATCCTTAAGTTATTTCAACTGCATTGTTAAACACTATCAACGTTATGCAACGTGGTACTATCTTATCCTCGAGTCTCATTTGGGTGAGAACTCGGGGGTGAGTAATACACGCGCCGCTCCCATTGTCGAACATTATTCTTTTTACATCAGTATCTACAATTCGTAAGGTAATAACAAAGGCATCAAGGTGAGGGAAAGCCAAACCGTGGGTATCTGACTTATCGAAGATGATATTGTCTTCGAGGTCATTGTACCTTTAGTGTGCGATTGACCGCTTCAGATTATGCGTGACAGTGAACTTTACATGGTTGATTGTGGCTTCATCGCCCCCGCCGATGATCATTTGGATGGTGTGGGGGGTGGATTCTTGGGGCCTTGATGTAGTTCTCATCCTCGGCTGAAGTTTTCTCTCCCGTGGTCACTCATCAACTCTTTTAAATGTCCTTGATTGAGCATGTTCACCACTTCTTGTCGTAAAGCTATGTTGTCTTCGGTCTTGTGACCTCGCTCCTGGTGGAACTTGCAAAAAGCATTTGATCTTCTGGTGTTTGGGTAGTACTTCATCTTCTGCGTCCACTTCACCTTCGGGCCGAGCTTTTCTAGTGCGTACACTATCTCTGACTGGGAAACACAAAAATTGTGAGTAGATAAGAGTGGAGGCATACCTCTCTCGCTTTATTGAGTCCCTGTGTTTTGCCTGGACGACTTTTCCTTGTGGTGTTGAGATGGTGGGATAGCCGTTCTGACATAAGGTTGGTGCTTGTCCCTGTTAGGGCATGGGCCTGATTGATCTCTTCGGGCATCATTGTGGTGATCTCGCCTCGACTCTATTTGAGTTGGGCCGTTGAGGTCGTCCTCATCCGCTCGAACCTCAGCGCAATAGGCGTTGTGGATTTCTTCCCAAGTAGTGGGACAATATTTTATAAGTCTGCTCAGCAATTTTCTGGTCGCTCTCGACCTGTTCCTGTTCAATCCATTTTTGAAGGCTGCCACAACCATCCTTTCAGATACATATGGCAAGCTCATTATGACCCTGTTGAATCCGGCGAGGAAGTCCCTAAGTCCCTCGCCAGGCGACTGTCTAACGGCAAATATATCATTCCCCTGGCCTCGGCTTTCTTGGCTCTGGCGTGGGCGGTTACAAACTTGTCGGCCATTTCCTTAAACATTGTTATTGACCGTGTTGGTAACTGTGAGTACCACTTCAAGGCTCCCCCTGTTAAGGTTTCACTAAATTTTTGAAGCAATACTGACAGTACTTGTTCCTTTTAGAGGTCGTTTCCTTTCACCGCTTTGACGTAGTGAATTATATGGTCTTCAGGGTTCGTCGTGCCATCATATATTCTCAAATACGACGGCATTTTGAAGTTTTTGGGTATGGGGTGTAGGGTTGCTTCTTCGTTGTATGGGTGTTCGACGAATTGGCCGACATCCCGTTTGGGCAGGATTTTTGGGGCGCCGGGTATCTTGTCGACCCTTTCCTGATGTTCTTTCATCTAGTCTCGTAGTGCCTTATTTTCATTTTCCATTTCTTCCATCTTCTTTAGTATATCTACGAGTGCATCATTGCCTGCATCAACAGTTGCGTTAGTGTTACCTGTTGGGCGGGGAATTGGTTGCTCGTTAATGGTTGCGGCATCCGCTGGTGTGGCGTTTTGAGTTGCTCCCTGAGTTGGCTTGTCCAGGAAGTTGCTCAGTGTACTTGTTATCCATGCTTCTAGTAGTTTCTTTACTGCTGGTGGGGCTTCCTCGTTTGTGGACGTGGAAGCCTCCCTTTCTCGAGTGACTGTCACACTTCCATGAGGGGGAGGTGAACCGCTCCGTCCTGGCGTGACGCTTGGTGTCACATTTTCTTCTCCTCTACCACCAGCTTTGTTGATGGTGCTCATGAGGTTGGCGGTGACATCTGCTATGGCATTTAGCCTTTCTTCTCCTTTTCCTGCCATTGTTAGTTCGTGCGAACAAAATAGATGACTGTTGTACGTGTTTTTTTTTAATATCTAACGAAAACTATAGACTTTAACTAGAAAATTCCCACAGGCGCGCCAAATTGTTTTATCAAAAATATGTTAACCCATTGTTTACACAAGTCAATGAAGAAAATGAAGGGTTAATCCTAGCTAAGCTCAATGACCGTTAGATCTATGAATTTGATGATGAACGAAATGAATCTAAGCGCCACAATAGGAAATGCAGGACAAATATATGAATGACGATTGATAAAGAATACACAAGTGAATATGCATATTAAATGCATGCAATGGCAATAAATGTAATAATAAAGGATATCTCGCCCTGATATTAAATGGTTAGACTCAATCAACTCTTTGTCAGCAATGTAGATGATAGAAAATGTGGGTGGAATACAAGATTCTTGGATCGTGTATATGAAAAGGTATCTTCCAACTCGAGAATCAATAGAAAAGACAAATTTTGTATATTCTTCAATAGTCAATGTTACAAGATCCCCTTTTCTCTTTTTCTTTTCCTATATATAAGGGACATTCTTTTGAAATCCTAGGGAAGTACAACTGGGAGAATATCCTAACGGAATATTCTCTCTTTCTGATTTAAACCCATTCTTCCGCTACCGTTTATTCTTCTGTTAGACCAAACATCGACCTTTCTTGAGAGAGGCTCTTCGTCACTAAAAATAGGCCATCTTAGACTTTGACCTCGACCAACAAAGCCATTATATTTAATCCAAATTTTGAACAATAAAGGAGAGATTACTTTTCCACGAGCACGTATGTTTACATTAATTCTTCTTTTTTCTGGCTTAACAGTTATATACTCCTAATTAAATATTATGTATTATAGTTGTATATCCAGAACTGTAACAACTATAGGGGCATCAAGCTACTGAGTCATACCATGAAAGTGTGGGATAGGGTAGTGGAAGCGAGGGTGAGAAGGCTGGTGTCGATATTCAAGAAGCGGTTTGGGTTCATTCCTGGTCATTCATCTATGGAAGTGATCCATCTTATTAGGAGGTTGGTGGAACTGTACAAGGATAGGAGGAAGGATTTGCACATAGTGTTTATTGACCTAGAAAAAGCTTATGATAAGGTACCTAGGGAAGTTCTTTGGAGATGCCTGGAGGTGAAAGGTGTTCCGGTGGCTTATATTAGGGTGATTAAGGATACGTATGATGGAGCTAAGACTCGAGTTAGGACAGTGGGGGGCGACTCGGAGAATTTCCCGGTTGTTATGGGGCTACACAAAGGATCTGCGCTTAGACCGTTCTTATTTGCCCTGATGATGGACGCACTGACACACCATATTCAAGGGGAGGTGCCATGGTGTATGTTATTCGCTGATGATATAGTACTGATTGATTAGACTCGAGGCGGTATTAATGAGAGGTTGGAGGTTTTGAGATGGACCCTTGAGTCTAAAGGTTTCAAGATGAGCAGGACTACGACTGAATACGTGGAGTTCAAATTCAGCAGCGTGCCGGGTGAAGCGGACATGGACGTTAGGCTTGACTCACAAGTCATCCCCAAGAAAGGAAGCTTCAAGTACCTGGGGTCGATTATAAAGGGGGATGAGGATATTGATGAGGATGTCACTCACCGTATAGGAGGGGGGTGGATGAAATGGAGGCTAGCGTCTGGTGTCCTGTGTGACAGGAAGGTGCCTCCCGAACTTAAAGGAAAGTTCATTAGAGCGGTGGTTAGACCGGCCATGTTGTATGGTGCAGAGTGTTGTCCAGTGAAGAATTCTCATACCCAAATAATGAAAGTTGCAGAGATGAGGATGTTGAGATGGATGTGCGGACACTCTAAGCTAGATAAGATTAGGAATGATGATATTCAGGTGAAGGTGGGCATGGATCCCATGGAAGAAAAGATGCGGGAAGCTAGGTTTAGATGGTTCGAGCACGTGAAGAGGAGAAGCCTGGATGCACCGGTGAGGAGGTGTGAACGGCTGGCCTTGACTGGTATGAGGAGAGGTAGAGGGCGGCCTAAGAAATATTGGGGAGAGGTGATCAGGAAGGACATGGTGCAGATGTAGATTTCAAGGACATGGCCCTTGATAGGAAGTTGTGGAGGTCGAGCATTAGGGTGGAGGCTAGTGTGATAGTGTCTTGTTTTAGGCTGATAGGGTCTCCACTTGTGTTCTTAATACTTATTTATGGTTGTAAGTTAGGCTATAGTATGTTTAGCGTCCCTTTGTGTACATATTATTCCCTTGCGTATGTAGTATTGTGCCTTTGTTAATGCTTAGTGTTACTAATTTGCTCTTTATTTTTTGGTTATTGCGTTGCTGGTGTTATCTGTCTGGATTCCTTTGTTGTTACTGATACATTGTCTCTTTCCTTCTTGTTCCTAGGGTCTATCGAAAATAGCCTCTCTACTCCTCCGGAGTAGGAGTAAGGTCTGCATATACATTACCCTCTCCAGACACTACATGTGGGATCTCACTGGGTTGTTGTGGTTGTGGTTATGGTTGTGGTTGTGGTGGTATTATAGTTGTATAAACAAACTCACAGTGTAAATTTTAATATTATTTGTATATATAATAGTTTTTTCTCCTATTTTCAGATTATTATTTCAATCCCAAGGGAAATAACTAGTCTATAGAGTCCCGAGGTGCAACAATTATCTTTCATCAGAGCTCACTAAAGTGGCACTTTTAGGCTCATTCACGGGAACTGAACTTTGAGGAGGGGTGGCTTCATCATCAGAAATAACACGTCTCTTAACTCGAGGCTTGCGCACTAAGGATCCCTCTTCTCTTTCCTCTTCACCCAAAGAGCCATGAGATCTCTCTGCTTTTCTCTTTGAAGAAGAATTTAAATTCATCTCTTGAACAAGGGACAAAGAGAATAGCAATAAATGCGGCACTAACACCTCAAATGGGAAACCCTAGCCGAGGAATAGGTTAGTAAATATCCAAGTAAATATGAAAAAAAGGAAGAAAACTAAAGAAAAGAATACCATGAGTTTTGACTTTTCAACCAAACATATGAGAAAGGTATTTCCAAGACCTTCCTTCCATAGGAGCAACCGATAAAAATTTACTACCCAAGCACGGAAGTCTGGTATTTCTTCAAAGACTTCCATGGTTGCTAAAAAGAGAAAAAACAACCAAGAGATTGTAAGTTTCTTCTTCATTCATAAAAGATAAGAAAGGTATTTTAAACAAACTCACGTGCAAAATTCTATTTTACTGGAAAAGGCATGTTGTCTTCACCCACTAAACCACTTGTGGGAGCAATAACTAAATAGGCATACCGGCCACGATCTTTATCATCTTCGGCCACGAGAGTAAAATCCCTGAATGAAATAACTTAGGGGAATAAAGATGAAGCAGGTGTTGAAAGGTGAAGGGTAAAGAGGCCAAATTATATAGGTATCTTAAACATGCAACATTTCTCCATACGATAAGACCAATATGTCCTAAGCAAACGTTAAAGAAACGGCAAAATTCTATGATCGCTGGGTCAATTGGTGGTCTGAAACTAATGTAAAAGGATATGTGTAAATGAAAGAGTAACCATCTTGGTACGAAGTTATCCTTTGGTTTGGACCAGGAACTAAAACTGGAAAATCAGATTTCCAGAGGCATTTTCTTCGCACAAGAGAAATCAAGCCATTAGTAATTTGGGAAAGATAGACATCGACACGATCGTGGGAAGTCATAGAAGTAACTTTGTTTCTAATTGATTCACGATCAATGGAGAAAGAAAATTCTGCAGGAATAATTTCATCAAGTGTTGGTCCTCGAATAGGTTCACTTGATTCTCTATTTCTAGCAGAAGATTTATGGGTTGAAAAAGCCCTAGTTCTAAAAGTCGAAAGGGTAACAACATTGGGTTGAGAGGTAGAACCACAAACAGATAAAAACCCTAAGCTACGCAACTTACCGCCTCTTCTACTCCTAACAGGAGCAGTTGAAGGGGGAAGTTCATCTACAAATACTACTCTGCGAGGATTAGGGTTTGATGAAGACATGGTCGTATAAGAAACTAATACGTACTGATGAATAAGAATGATTAAAGAAGAAGAACAATGTAGATTGAAGATTTTCATGAAACTAAAGGCACATGATGTATTTATAAGAAGAAGAAAATGTCATGTAAAGTAGGTCATAATGGAAATGTCATAATAAAACAGTCACTTCGTGATTGACGCAGCTGCAAGAAAGCCCTAAAAATCGTTGAAGAGTCGCAGACCCAATCGACAAAGGCCACATGGCACATGCATTAAATGGAAGTGACATACGACGCGTTGGTTCTGAAGAAGACAGAATGATACATGGGAAATGACGACAAAAAATTACCGCCATAAATATGTACCATTTCCCAAATATTCAATTGAAGAATATTCGGCAAGTGGGGTGACTATCTTTATTGGTAGAAGATAAATATTACACGTGAAATTATATGGGGCTGACAGGGCATGATACGTGGAACACTAAGAAGATGACAACTGGAGTGTTGCATTAAAAGATACACGAGTTAAACAGGTACGAGCAAATCACTCCCGAGATGAAAGGGTGCGGTTGCTCGAGTCTGAATTATTTAGTGAAGAGACATGAGCGGAATGAATGAAGATAGTAAAACAGGAAGATTCACGAACCTCTAATTATTGAGGAAGAAGAATCAGAATCGCTACAAAATCTCCCTAAACAGTTACGATTGCTAATTATAATGGTTCATTAATGCCATTAATGCACATAATGACTCGTCCATAAAAGGAAGGAAACGTTATATTTGTAAATTCCTATATAAGGGGAAGGAATTTCACTTGTAAAGGGACGTTCTGAATCTTATTGGAATACAATTACTTTCTTTTGCTTTCAATCGATTACTTTTGCATTACTTACATTTATTTCTTTTCTGATAATTGAGAGAGTACGAAATTTCTTGGTTATTAGTAATCCGAGTTCTTCTAAAAATAGGCTTTGACTTAGAATCTTATTTTTTGGTTAAACAATATTTTGCATGAGTGTTTAATTATTTATTACTCGTTTGGATGAAAAGATTAGTCATTATAGTCAAAACTCTCTTTAAAAGAGTCTCATCTGTTCCGATATTTTTTGGTTGTTATAATAAGTACTTTTGTTATAGAAGACATATATTATAACATAACCAAAAAATAAATTCCAAGAAAATCTTAATTAACTTTTATAGTGAATGACAGTTAGTGCTAGTACACGTGTTCTGTTCTGTTACTACTTACCTTCGGTTATTCCGTAGTTGCTAGTAGTACTTCGCCATAGTCTCGTAGGATACCTCGGACCCTTTGCTTGAATAGACTATCTTGCTATAGCTTGTTATTGGTACCTCTTTTCATATTCTTTGTTGTTATCTCTGGTTTAGTTTTCTAACGATTTGTTTTGCTATGACTTGTTATCAGGGCTCCCTTCACTTTCTCTAGCCGAGGGTTTTTTCGAAAATAGTCTTTCTACCCTTCTAGGGTAAGGGTAAGGCTGCGTACATCCTACCCTCCCCAGACCCCATATAATATGAATATACTTAGTTATTGTTGTTATTATAGTGAATGACAGTTATATAAGGATATTTTCTCTCCGTGGCAAGAATAGCAATTAGGGAATGATTAACAAGTGAATAAGAAAATTAAAGGAAGTTGAAAATTAGACAGTCTTCTCGAGCAATGCAAACTGCAGCCATCTCTTTTGAACACACCATACATGTCAAAAATTTACACAAAAAGACCGTTTTGAACTGAAAAAAAGTGCTTCTCCTTTTCCTTTTCCTTTTCCTTTTCCTTTCCCTTCTCGTTTCTTTTTCTCGTTTAAAAAATAGATATATTCCACCCAAAAAGAACAAAAATTAAACAAATAAGTGCTAATTACAAAGATACAGCTCAACTCCTGTGGTTTCTCTCTAAAAACCCTTCCAACACAACTTTCTTCTTGTACTCGTCGGAGTTGACATCAACATCGCCGGCGACTCCACCGTTTTTTCCGGCGACGATTGCTTGATTCTTCGGTCGAAACCGAGGGAGAAAATAAAACCATGCAGACGTACAAATAATGGCACAAAGCTTGCCCCAAAACAACATTATCAACAGGGTCACCATTAGAATTGACACCCCAATAATTGAATCAAAGTAGCTATTATTAATTTCTTGATCATGTCGTTGACTTGATTTCTCATCATTGACTTCACCGGTGGTGGTCGTCGCCGGTGATTTCTTCCGTTTTGATGGCGGTAAAGATACTGAGTGGGAAAGCTTGATATCATGCTTGTATTTTGGTGAATTAAAGTGGCTCAAATTATGCGTACTAGAAATAGTAACACTCCTTGAAAATTCATTTGGACACGTGGAATGTTCTTGTGCATTGTCGAACAAATGATCCAAACTTTTGTTCTTTATGTGGATGATGTCCTGGGTTTTATTATCGTCCTTTGTCTGAAAATAATGAAGTCAAAAAATAAAATTGTTAAACATACTCAATTAAGAAATAGGAAAGAAGGGAAAGAAAAAAATAAGACGAAATTGCTAGTAAAACAATCCTTAATAAGAAACGTATAACATTGCTCCAAGGTCCAGAAAAGAGAAAGAAATTAAAATTTTCCCTCTATTTCAGACAGAAAATTTTCTAAACAACATAGATTTTGGAAAGAAAAAAAAAGTGAATGTGATATCCACAAACTCCATAAATTGTGTAAAATTTATAAATTTCTTTTACTTTTAAATATAATAACAACAACAACAAACCCAGTTTGATCCCAACATGTGGGGTCTGAGGAGGGTAATTTGTACGCAGACCTTATCCCTACCTAATGCAGGTAGAGAGGCCGTTTCCAATAGACTCTCGGCTCAAGAAGAAGAAGAAGAAGAAGAGGACAAGGGAAGCAACGTAGGAAGAAAGGTGGAAGAGAGACAAAAAAGAGTATTTAATAATAGCAACACGGAATACAATACCTGAGGCGAACAAAACCACATACCGTAATAAAAGTCAAAGAATATAAAGGAAAATGCATGCTACTAAGCCTATCGATGAACACTATAAACTACCTACTAACCTTCTACTTTAATCCTCGACCTCCACACTCTCCTATCAAGTGTCATGTCCTCAGTGAGCTGAAGCAGCGCCATGTCTTGCCTAATCACTTCTCCCAGTACTTCTTAGGCCTACCTCGACCCCTTCTCAAACTCTCCATGGCCAGCCTCTCACACCTCCTGACTGGGGCATCAATGTTTCTTCTCCTAACATGTCCGAACCATCTCAGCCGCGACTCCCGCATCTTGTCCTCCACGGAAGCTACTCCCACTCTGTCTCGGATAGCTTCATTCTTAATTCTATCTCGCCTGGTCACCCACATATCCATCTCAGCATCCTCATCTCTACTACTCTCATCTTCTGCACGTGAGAGTTCTTGACTGGCCAACACTCAGCCCCATACAATATAGCGGGTCGAACCACCACTCGATAAAACTTACCCTTAAGTCTTAACGGCACATTCTTATCACATACAACACCGAAAGCGAGCCTCCACTTCATTCACCCCACTCCGATACGACGTGTGAAATCTTCGTCAATCTCCATGTTACCCTGGATAATAGATCCCGGGATACTTAAAACTCGCTCTCTTGAGGATAACTTGAGCATCAAGCTTAACCTTTTACTTTTAAATGACCTCCTTAATATGATCTACAAAGTTAATAAATGGATTAAACTTGGATCATTAAGGAAATAATGATTTTCAACTCCTTTTTTTTCCTTCTTATACTATGGTTCTTAAAGTTATACAACAATACTCAATGAATTTTCATAGGTAGGGTATGGAGACGGTAGGATATAATTAGTCTTAGAGATTGTTTCTCATAGATCCTCATCTAAAGAAAATATATATATAAAAAAAAATAGTGGCAACAAGTAATAACAACAATAAAATATTTAGAAAACAGAAGCCAAAATAACAATTAAACGATAGGTAGAAATAAGAATCTAAAAATAAAATGTTATCATATTAACACTAGTGCTATCGAATTGAGGAAGACAAAGGAAAATGCTCGAATACCTACTAATCTTCTACCCTAATTCACAACCTTCATACCTTCATATCAAAGGCCATGTCATCAATAAGCTCCAACTGTAACATGTCCTGCCTAATTACCTCTTTCCAATACGTTTTAGCCTATCTCTACCCGTCCTCATATCCACCAAGGGCAAACCTCTCTCACCTCCTAATTGTACATGATCTGTACTTCTTCTCTTAACATACTCGAACCATCTCAGCCTCATTTTTCACATCTTATCCTCCACGGAAAATAAGATGTAACCAATTACTCTCACAAAGTTAATTTGTGATGAGATGTGTTCTTAAAGTTATATTTAGTTAAATAACAGAAAATACAGTTTCTAGACAATCTCAAAAAGCATGTGTAACCAATTACTATCAAATTAAATCACGTGTCAATCTAAAAGTAGTTGGAGACACTTATTCTACTTTTTTCATTCAAATGTTAAATTTGATTCTAATTTTTTAAAATAATGGTAATGTCATACCAACTTTCAAATTTTACCCGATTTTTCCACCGCTAAACTTTATTTTTCAAACTAAGGATCTCGCCGTCACTACTTTTCAGGTATGTTCTATGGTAAATCTTGGGTGCAATAGCTCGCAAACTACAACGTTGAATTAGGCAAACACCATACAACGAGCTTGACCGAAAACTCACCGCTAATTAATACTATTAACATACCTTATAATTAACCTTCTCAGGGACATTTGTTTGACCCTTAACCAGCGGCACCTGAGTCACGTCAACGGTGGTCGCCGGAGTTTTAACAGAAGTCTTCTTCTCCGGCTTCACGACATGAATTTCTTTACTCCGGTTGAACTTCTCCGATATGTCCACCGGGATAGTTTTCGCCGCCGTCGAATGCTTCCCTAAAAATTTAGAAATAAACAAGAAAGACTTCCTCTTTTTCTTGCTGCCGGCTGACTTAACATAATCAGAAGATAACTTTTTTTTATTAATGGAAAATCCAAAACAACCCAGAAAACAAGCTTTTCTGAGTTTTCTCTCTTTAGAGCTAACTTCCATCGGAGCCATGGTAAAACAAGAAAAGAGCTTTTGACATGAAGAAAAAGAGTGGAGTTTTCTTGGGCTGTAGGTAGCCTGCGTAATTGAAGTCTTTGCCAAATTTTCTTAAATGAAACAAGCTTTAATTTATACGTCTAGATGGTCTACGGTAGGTAGAGCTAATGTATTTATGAATAAAAACACTTCGGAAATTTCATGTCAATTTCTAACTTCTTACTCTCCCTTTATTTTAATTTAAATAAAATATTTCGCTTATCGAGAGTCTCTTTGATTAAATTTTGAAGCTAAATTAAATTAGTTTAACAAAATATTTTAAAATTAAAATTAAAATATTCAAAAATTATACGAAAAGTACTATAAGTTGTAATCTCGTGTCAATATGATAACAAAATATTTGTCAAACTTTACATAATTTGATTCTCAAATGTGTCATATATTTTGAAACGGAAGAAATATTTCTCGAGATAGTTTTAAAAAAAATGACATTTCTATGTTTTTATAAAATTTAATTTGGATAAATAATTTATAATTATACAAATTTTTATGACTTGCTTTAAGAGTTTCAAAAGTTTTTTTCCAAATAACATGGAGGTTTTTTTTTTTTTTTTTTTTTTTTTTTTTTTTTTTTGGAGGGTGGGAGGGGGAGGACTTGGACTTCGTGGGAGAGATTACTTTTATTCCACGAGCACGTACGTTTACATTAATTCTTCTTTTTTTGGCTTAGCAGTTCTATACTCCTAATTAAATATTACGTATTATACTTGTATAAACAAATTGACCGTGTAATTTTCTTAATATTATTTGTATAAATAAACTAGTAATAATAGGTTTTTATCCTATTACTATAGTGTTTCAAATTACCTTAAATATGATAGCATTAGAAAATTTTATTCGTGAAAAATAGACTCTACATCTAAATCTGGAGTGTCATCTCTTCTTCTCTTTCTCACTTTGTCTGTATCTTTTTGGTTGTTGATTGTAACTGATTTTATTCTAACATAGGTCTTATCCATAAAAATATAAATAGTCGTGTTATGTCAAACAAATTAAAATCAGTTTCACGATACCAATATAATAATGAATTTGGCTTTTACGTCATAGTTTTGCTATTGCTTGTTACTTCTAAAAGAGATTAATGTTGTTTTGTGTTCCTTTCCAATCTCTTTTTCGTTGGGTTAATCGTAGGGTAAATTTCAGGGCGAAGTGTATCAGTAGTTATTTTTAAACTTACTATTTAAAATAGAGGAATTTTTAGAAATTACTATAGCTGTCATATACATAATTACTTTCTATCGCTACTATTCAGTTGTTACGGTAGTGTATTCACTGTATTCGCGTTGTTATATTCATGAATACAGCAGCAAAAAACGCCTAAAAATCAGGGTAGTCCAGCTGTACGCACATGTATTCACATGTATTCGCGCCATGTATTCATGCATACAACAACAAAAAGCGCCTAAAATTAGAGCAATCCAATTGTACGCTCATGTCTTCGTGTTATTGTATTCATGAATACAACAGTAAAAAATGCCTAAAATTAGCGCAGTCCATCTGTATACGCATGTATTCACATGTATTCGCGTCATGTATTCATGAATACAGTAATGGAAATCACCTTAAAAATAGGTATGTCAAGCTGTCTAACAGAGAGGAAAAATATAAATAGCGTATTTTATGCCTCAATGGTAGTATATACCATAAATACTTATTTTGCTATAAAATATAAAAGGTAGCTATAGAAAATAATATTTTAAAATAATTTTGATTTATAATAAATTGGTTGTATAGCGTTGTTATAGGAGGTAAAATTTCCTTTAAAATATATTTACAATTTATAATGTATTTAAAGATTCGTTAATCCGTCCAAATTTCAGGACTAAGTATCCTAAACTTTTGTATCCTGGACTTTTGAGTTGCTAATTTGAAATTCAGGACTTAGTATCCTAAATTTTTAAACTGCTAATTTAAAATTTATGATTCAGGACTAAGTGTCTTGAATTTTTCAACTGCTAATTTAAAATTCAGGACTAAGTATCTTAAATTTTTGAACTGTTAATTACAAATTCAGGACATAAGATTCGATTTTTTGGACACAATTTTCGAACTTTAGGACACGACGTCCTAAAGTTTGAACATTGAGGTTTAAATTTCAGGACACCGTGTCCAGAAGTTTGATCGAATTGGCTAATCTTTAAATATATTATAAACTGTGAATATATTTTAAACAGCATGATCAAATACAGCTAGCTGGTGTCATTTCCACTAAATTTCATCAATGGTCATTTAAGTTAAGTTTTGTAATGTAAAAGTCACTTTTATTTCTTTTGTAATATACAATTCATTTTAGTGTAGCTTAGTTAACAGAAATATAAAAGTGGAAAAATACAAATTCTAGCCGGAAAATTGACGTGGTTGTCCTAATCCTCTAATACTGGCTGTATTTTTCCCTTCAAGCCCTTGTTTTGTTTTTATGTATTGTCTTATTCAGCAAGTTTGTTTTGATCAACGATTTTAAAGTTAAATTAATTTTACCACTAACAAAAAAAATTCTAGAAAGCGTTAGCGGCCATGTTCTGCAATTGAAATTGCAGCCAATTTTTTTTATACTTGTCTCTATTTTGTCTTCGATGCTTGTACATCTATTGGTCCTGATAATTATTTCACAAGTAATTGATTGGACAAAATATAATCCAAAGTTTGAAAATAACATTTCCATGTAAAAGATGTCCACTGAGTAATATAGTGGGGGGAGAAAAAATAAAAGTTTTTCGAAGAATCATTTCATATTTGAAATAAACTAAATTATAGTGCCTTTGTCAAATTGAGGGAAAAGAATGAGCCAAGATTTGCAAATTCTTCCTAAATCATGGCTAAGTGCAAGTTATTTGACAATTCCATCCATATAATCCAAACAACTACTAATTAGAATGGAAAAACTCACTAATATTTTTACCTCAGCTGAACCGGTGGCGTCATAATTCTTAACTCAGACCACTAGGTCATACCTTTAGTACGAGGAATCTAATTACTGTTGAGCCCCTCTTTACTTTCTCTTTTTCTTTTTACTAGATGTTCACTTATTTATTACATTGTAATAATATATTTAAGTTATATACAAATGTATAATTATTTACGATTGACCTGGCTGTTTAGATTTTATATTACTATTGACTTTAATCTAGTGTATAATTACTAACAAAATGATCCTTAAATTTATAATATTAATTTTGCCTTCACATTAATATATTGTTGTACAATTACTAGGCTTAAATTGAGGTGTTAGCAAGAAAAATTTCAAGTGATCAAATTGTGTACAATACAACAGAACTGCATTTCATTAGGAAAATATCGTTTTGGATTTTATATCCACTTTTCAAATTTGATGGATAATATTGAGAACCAAACAAAGGGTTGCGGTGTAGTGGTAAGTACGCTTTCATTCTTAACCAGAGGTTTCAGGTTTGAGTCTTTGGGCATGAAGTCACCTTTGTTAAGGAGCGCTTTACCCTCAATGTGGGACTTTTCGGCGCAAATCTAGCTTTAGTCGGCCCCAATATGAGTACCGAACTCTGACGAAAAAAAAGAAAAAAAAAAAAAAAAAACAGTCCAAACATTTGCAAGTATGTAAGTACTGAGACTTCTTCTACTATTTTTAACTCTTTATTTGCATCTTTCTTTTATAATGAACAAATCTGTATATTAATATCATAATACGAAACGTGGTTGCAGCAATATATTTCAATTCGACGTGAATCGCATGCCTTCATTGATTATCCACTTCTGGATAATGTTGACTTGGAACTTGGAAGATCTATTAAATTGAATATTAAGATATACATAAATATACATGTACATAGGTAAAGCTAGAATTTTAAATTTATAAGCTCAAAATTCTAATATTTTTAAGTTATTGAATTTTAATTAATATTTTGTGCATATTTAATAAGTTTTACTGAGTTTGATCGAATCAAAAAGCACACACTAGCTATATATATATATATATATATATGTATATATATAAAGATATGTATGTCTCAAACCATAGTCGTTTTCTGAGAATATATAGAAGTAATGCGTAACCTCAAAGCTGACAGCTTTGACGGCCATAGTTCGTGTCTGCACACAATACCTTTGGGTCCACCTTTGTGACTTTGTCAAACTATCTTCAAAATCTCAAAAAAAAGAGAATAAAAATGCCACTCTTATGAATATGAAACAGACAAAAGAATGAAGTACTAGGAACTTTTATCCAATGAATTCTAAAGAATTTTTGCCAAAGAAAAGAAACTTGTACAACCATATAACTGTTGGGAATAAACCCCCCACAGAAATAATATTTTCAGTAATAATAGCGTAAAAATAATGTAGCACCGAGATACGATAATCAATAATAATAAAAGAGTGACAATAATGACACCAAGATTTTTACGTGAAAAACCCTTTTAATAAGGGAAAAACCACGACCCCGAGAGGAGCAACTGATATCACTATAGCAAGAAATTTTTACACTTTGCAGGTCCGAGTAAAATACTCCAAAGAACACTACAACACTCAAAAGAAATAACCCTCTTTTGATATTCCCACCTCGCTACAATATCGCTCACTCTCTATTTTTTCTCACAGATTATTTTTATACCCTGTCTGTGAAACCTCACTCTTTCTTTCTAACTCTCAGATATATATTTATCCTCTGAATTTTTTGGTGTGTTTTCAAATGAAAGTAGAGGCACTTATTTATAGTTGCAGAATGCCCCATGTTGATATATGCAGTGACATCAATACTACTGCAAAAGTCAGTTGCCCAAATCTTTTCTGATTTTGGTTGGCTTGACAAAAGAAACAAGCTTTTCTTCTTCACATATGGGGTTGGACCCCACAAATCTCCCCCTCCAGTCTCATTCACCTGAAGGAGGTAACACCGGAGGTTTACTTTGAGTGCATGCCGACAAGTTCTTTGCATAGCTCAAACTTGTCTCTTGGTACTTGATCACGCTCAACTATGTCTTATAAAAGACTAAAAGGGCGTTGCAAATATAATCCGGGGTATTATGCCCAGAGTCGATCCCACAGGAATTTACGTATCAATCAAGGCTTTAGAATACGCAACTTTTACTCAATCAATTCTCTCAAGACTTTTTAATATAAATTGGTGATGTTTTACTAATTCTACTGACAATAATAATAACTAACAATTACTAACAATGTGTTGTAAACAATTATGATAAAGGTCTAAGGTTATGGTTTCCCCCGTCGGTGAACTTCCTTCTCGGATACTTCTTATAGTTTGATTAGTTGTCTCTATCAATCATGAACACTCTATCTACCATAAATCTCTCTCAAGTAATTATGATAATTTACTAGACGCACTCTCTCAAGTTACGCTAGCTAGATTGCATTACAGTTCACTTTAGATTGCACCCGAAGTATCGTTATCTCTAATCCAACTTCTAAACCCTCGGTTATGACTTTCGTCTATACTCCGGGAGTGATGTTGTTCAAACAACTACCTAAATATGCACTCTCTCTCAAGTAGATACATAATAAATAGGAACAGCTAATTGAGGGCCCTTCAATCAACTACAACAAGAACGTAGTTGACCAAATAAAGATTAATCAACCAATCAAAACTATATTAATATCACAATAATTTTATCCCCCAACGGGTTCCACCAAAACACTAGATTAAGAAATTAGCTACTCATGCTCATAATAATCAACTCTAAAATAACTTCCATAATTAAACTACAAAGTAATGAATAAAAGCTGTAAAAATCAATGGTTTGCTTCTCTGAGTAGTATTCCTGAGGTGTCTCTTGTCTCTAATGGCATCTCTCTCTTCAAGTTATGTTCTTGGGTCTAGTTATATGTTTGGGATAAACCCTAAACACGTAGGAGACTTCTATTCCAACCGGGAAACACTTAAAACTCTTTAAACTCGGAATTGACCGGACCTCGGGACCCAGGCGTTTGGGCTCAAACGCCCCCTTAAAGCCAGGGCAGACCTGGCTTTAGGGCTCTAACGCCCCACTAACGCCAGGCTGACCCTGGCTTTAGGGGCCAAAATCCCCACTAATGCCCGGGTTGGCCTGGCTTTGAGGCCAAAACGCCCGGGTATAGCCCGGGTCACTCCTTTTCGACTTTTGAGCGTATTTCGACGTTCATGCATCCATTTAGCTCGATTTCCATCTCCAATGCACCTACACATGAAATAGACTCCATTATGCACATAAAAAGTGAATTTCTATCATTAACGCACATAAAATGTAAGACATATAACTTGTTAAACCATGAATTCTAGCCACGCATCAATACCCCACACTTAAACATTTGCTCGTCCTCGAGCAATCAAACTACACTCATGTACTCAACTTATTAAGCACATCCCTTAACACGGTATACCAAGAATTTTTAAAACAGTTTAAGCATAAAGGTGTGACATCCTCGCCTCAATAATCGACTCACAAATACCATGCTTTAATCACAATTCACTAACTACTCTAACATAGAGGTTAACAACATTACCTTTCCTTCATGAATCATGTGCCCTCACCATATCAAAGAGCTAGTTCCTCACACAATAAAATTTAAGAACACTTAGGAACTCAAGATAGAAAGAATTCACTCGCTCTCAGAAATAATATTCATATGCCACAAAAGATGCACCATAGGCTTGCCCGTAGTGTACTACTCTACTAATCGAGCTCATTCAGTCTAGGATCAAGTAGGACTTTATTTGGTTGTAATGTAGGCTGCGGGACGGGTAGGATACATTTGGATATAAGAGTGACTACACCTCCCTAAGCACATTAATACATATACTTTCGCATTCAACCTCAAACTTATATTAAGCCAAACTCCACCTTCAAAATAATGTTATTACCCCATACTTCTTTAAGAACAATTACATTAAGAGTCACCACATATAATTTTTCTTTCACAACAATACAACTATTTATTTTCTATTTTTTTTTCTCTTTTTTTTTCTCAAGTGGCTCTTACTTTTCAAAACAGTGCACCTTTCTCCTTATTTCAATTATTCCCCTCAAAATCCAACCTACCACCCCACACTTTAATTTTTCCATATTTCATCACATTT